>PVLA01000821.1:134998-448002 GCA_004027455.1 Hydrochoerus hydrochaeris | reverse complement strand
TATTGTAAAAAAGGGAGGAAATAGGAAGTACTATAAAAGATATAATTGCATGAATATTTAAGTGTGTAGGATTGATAACCATACTTCTAAGTTCTTGTTGGATTGTTGAAGAGATCTGTTTACAGTCTCACTGCTTGAATGTCTACTTTGTATACTCTAATTTTGTAACTTGAACAACTATTTCTAAAAGGACAATATGTAATTTATCAACCAGTGATCTCTTTCTGTTTATCCTTTTTTTTTAAATTCTGTAATATTTCTAACTTTTTTCTGTTTTTTTCTCTTTAAATAAAAAAAAAGGAAAAAAAAGATACAAGCAAACAAAGCACAACAAATCATCAAGAAGATAATATATATTGAACAAGTTGGATTCATCCCAGGAATTCAGGGATGGTTCAACACACACAAATCAATAAATGTAACACATGATATCAAGGGAGCAAAAGACAAAAATCATGTTTTCATCTCAGATGCAGAAAAACCTTTCATATTTTCCAACAATCATTCATGAAAAAAGTCCTACAGAAAATCAGAGTAGGTGATCTTTACCTCAATCTGATAGAATCCATCTATGACAAAACAATAGCCAACATCATACTAAATGAACAAAATTTGAAAACTTTCACTTTCACATCAGATACAATAGAAGGATGTCCATTATCACTATTCCTATTCAATATAGTTCTGGAAACATTAGCCAGAGCAATTAAATAAGAGACAGAAATAAAAGGAATAAAGATAAAACAGAAATAAGCTAAATTATCATTATTTAAGGAGACATGATACTCTTCATAGAAGACCCCAAAATCTGCACCAAAAGACCTGTAGGTTTAATAAGCAAATTCAGTAGTATATAACATTCGAAAATCAATAGCATCCCAGTACACGAACAACAAACTCAGAGACCGAAATTAGAAACTACAGACTTCACAATAGCATCCAAAACAGTGAAAAGCTTATGAATCAATCTAACAAAAGATGTAATAGGTCTATACTTGGAAAATTACTGTACTCAGAGAAAAAGAGATCAAAGGATATGAGAAAATGGAAAAATATTATTTACTCATGGATAGGAAGAAACAATGTGAAAATGGACATAGTCCCTAATACAATCTGATCAAAATACCACTAATATAGTTCAAAGAACTGGTTAAAACATTCTTGAAATTCATTTGGAAACAGAGGAGACCTAGAATAGCAAAGGCAACAAAGGCAAGACAGGAGGCAAGACAATTCCTCACTTGAAATTATATATGTGTAAGCATTGTATTTTCTCGCTAGTGTGAGAAACCAAAAGAGTAAATAAGTACAATAGATATTGTGAAAAGGAAAGAAATTGTTCAAAAGGAAAAAAGGACTAGGATAACAGAAAAGAAAAAGAAAGGATGGGAAAAGAGAAAAATACAAGTTAGTTATACTGTCATAGTCTCTTCTTTCATACACAGGAAAGGAAACCTTGTGCTAATATTGACTGAAGAATTGTTTATACCCATACTTTGTACTGAGTAGCTACTTCAAAATAATTGTATTCAATGTATTAACTATTGTTATTCTCCTATCTTCTCGTTATGAAATTTTGTTTTACATTTTTTCCATAAAATAAAAACTAATAACAAATTTGACCTTTCTTGTAGAATTTTAAGAATTAATTTCTTATGTTTAGCAAATTTAAAATGTCATTTAAAAATTATAAGGATGATATTTGAAGTTATTAATTTTACTCATACCTGAATTTCTTATTATATATTGTGCTGAATCTATCAGATAAATAGATAGGCATTCCAGTCTCTAATAACAATCAGTTCCTTTGGCTGGGAATGAATGACTGAATTGAGAAGTTATGTTGTCTTCAGGATGAGGAAAGAAGTTATCTTCAAAGTGTTGCTACTTTTTCTGATATCACGTTACCTGTTAAAGAAAACATTATCTGTTAAATGTTCAATAAGTGAAACTTATCATATGTTTGTTGAATAATTTTGTTACTGGCACCAAATAATTTGTGTGTGTGTGTGTGTGTGTGTGTGTGTGTGTGTGTGTGTGTACCGGGGATTGAACTCACGACTGCGTGCTTGCAAGGCAGGCGCTTATGCTGCTGAGCTAAATCCCCAGCCCACCAAATACTTTTTAATGCAGATAAGTTAACATCTTACAATGTTCTACTTTGTGATTGTGTAGCCTAGCATATGCTTCCCGGGAATGTAATGCACTGTAAAAATACGTGCATGTGATTCAGTTTGATTCAACTTGATGCAAGACCTCAGAGTTTAAAATCCTTAGAAAAATATTTTCTTGGATTCATAATTATTTAAAATATTAATTGTTATATAAAATTGTAGCGATATATATTCTGATTCAAAGTATACCTGCAAACAAATTGATTTAATTGAAGATTTAATGCAAAACTAAAGAATTTTACATAATAACCATTCTGCAAGTGGATGACAGCATAGGAATAGAAACATCTTTTGTACTTACTATTTTGTCTGTTAGTATGGCTTTCCTGGAATTTCAGTCTCTGATATGTTCAAACTTGGGTATTATCTACATGTTTCTTATATTTTTCAAATATGTTTCAGATAGTATTAGTTAATAATTTTGTTATCATTGATAAGAATAATGTCAGGATGCTGTTAGTGGTTTAACAGAGCTATAAATTTGCTTTAAGGTCTACTTTAAGTAATTAAAAAATTTAAAATAATATACAACAATTTTAGGTAGGGTATAAATAAAAGAAAAATAATGAAAGACTACAGCCACACATCTGCTTCTTTAAGGAGAGAACATCACCCTTGACTTTGGAGATGCTATACTGTTTCCATTCCAAAAGCACTAAGCATTCTCTAAAAACACTGCCATAACTTATTGCTTACTTTATGTATGCAAATTAAAATTTTATGATTTATATGTTAACGTACTTTTCTCATCATATTAATAAAATTGTACTATATAGACCACACAGGCACAATTCCTGTACACACCATACATATACATATTACATATAACACAAACAAATGTGATATATATATATATATATATATATATATATATATATATGGATATTGTATTCTGTAGTTTCTTTTCCTCATTCAAATTGTATTTTAAAATATTTACATTCATTGACAATTTCTGTTTTATTCATTTTGGTTGACAGAATATTTCATTTTACATAAAACATTCATAGATCTGGTCTTCTGTAAATGTGTATTAGATTGTTTATAGCTTTCTTTCTTTCTTTCTTTCTTTCTTTCTTTCTTTCTTTCTTTCTTTCTTTCTTTCTTTCTTTCTTTCTTTCTTTCTTCCTTTTTTGTACCAGGGATCAAACTCAAAACCTTGTGCTTTTGTTTTTTGTAATTTTTTTATATGAGTACTTTCATTAACAAATAGTGTTAGAGATATTCTTGCACATTTCTCCTGGATTATGTGCACATAAATCTTTCATGTATAATTAGAACAGATGATAGTGCAGTCTTCAACTTTTCTCTAAAATTCAAATTTTTTTTTCAAAGTGTTTTTATCAATTTTGACTCTCACCAAATGAGTACAAGCCTTATGCTTGACAGTATTAGGTTTTGTCTGATTATTACTTTTTTGTCAATCTGGATGTGAATTGGCATCTCATTATATTTTTAATTTACAATTCATTTACATTTCTCAGAGGGATTGCCAAGCAGGAATACCAGACTTAGAGCTCTGAGACAGAAAAGGCAGCAGCTGCTAAAGAAACCTCCAAAAAGAAAGAAGCATGAAATATCCTTGGTCTTTTACAATCTCCAGTCTTCTATAGGGGCCTCCTATTAGAAAAACCTTTCATATATTTGACTTACTTTTAGAAATACGAGGTTGAGGGAACCTGGGATTGGGAGGAGGAATGTGGAGATTATCTAAAATACAGGAAGGGTGGAAAATAAACCTGAAATAAAAGGTGAAAATGACTATAACAGGTTTGCAAAATCTAACTTTTCACTGTCTCTTCTACCATATTACATACCTTTATTTTAAAAAAGCATTTTATGTGTTTTGTTTCCTTCATAGAAGAATCCCTTGCCTACAAGAGGTAACCCACAAATACTGATGAATAAATGAACATATCAAAATTTATGTAGAGCACAGTGTTTCATATTAACATTATTGTGTTAGAATTAAACTACTAAATAAATAAATTGGTAAAATTCGGTACTTTTAGAGACAATTGGGATGAACCTGAAACTTGAGGCTATCCACCCAATTATCTTGTCTCTCTTGGTGAGTGTAAAATCATTTACATTAGATTAGGATACTCCAAAAGTATTCTCCCAAAATATTAGATGGAAGATCTAAAGAGTGAATGAGAAGTTGGAGACACAAAGAAAACTATGAATGAGTTTCAAAAAGAAAACCTTAAAGGCTAATGGTTTAGTTCTAGTGTGAAGGGTTTCAGGCTCAAAATTCAGGAAAAGCCCAAGTTTCAGTTTGATTCTAAACCCATAAAGCAAAACAAAACAAAACAAAACAAAACAAAAAACTAAAGCAATTTTCCAGCTCAAAGGCCAACACACAGAGTGAATTTTATCCTACTCTATATTGCTGTTGCGCAGTGACTAAGATAAAGTAACAGATATCTATGTATCCTTGATTACCACAGCTTTTGCTTTCTCTTTGAAGATTCCTTTGTCTAACCCAGCCTTCTATCCTGCTTACTGCTATTTTTTCCCTTGTGCTTTCTAAACCTATTCTTCTCTTTCTTTCATCCCTGGTGATGGTTTCTTTTCTTTTAAATGCATCAGAATTTTTTATTTATTCTACTTACTTTTAAAGGCAACATATACTCCTCTAAGAGTTCTTGTCTGAACATTCTATATATCCATACTGTGGTGTTTTCTCTTGCTTATAAATTTGACCATATTTTTCCATAACAGTTGCTTTGGTCTGTAAATATTCTCCTTTTATTTTCTTTCTTACTTGTTGTCTGCCTCAGTCTGCTGGAACACAACAAACATAAGGAGGCAGAAAACTTATAAATTTGTTCTATGTTGTATCCACAGAAACTACCAGAGTACTTGGAAGCTATATGAATTCAACAATCTTCCCGAAGATTTTTGTTTTGTTTTGTTTTGTTTTGTTTTGCTTTGTTTCTCAAATAGATGAATTAGTTATGATGCTCATACTGGATTTTTGTGTAATGGACAACATTTCAAGAGTATGTACCCATACTACGAGGAGAAAATAAATTTGCTTTTGCTATATTATTCAGTTTTGTATACTAGCTGGTTATTTTCCTCAGAATACAGATCATTGTCAAGAAATAAGCTATCTTGCTATCAAAATTTATTTGAAACTGTTTTGCACTTAAGGACTCACAGTTTCAAAATTATAAGCATGTTATATTATTTGGACTCTCCCGACCCTCTGTAAATAACCCTGTTCAGTAAATTCTTCTTGAAATGTTATATTTAAAAATTATGCATTAGTCTAAGAGCACATAACAGTGAAAATACATTATCTATCTCTCTGTTTATTTGAAAAGATATAAATCTCTAAATCTAAACAACAATTGATATTGATTGCCTCATGATTCTATTAGTTAATGAAAAAATTACAAATATTGATCTCATTCATTACAGGTAGAGATTTTTATACAGGTTTTATGCTAGAAATATTTTAACAAAAATTGCCTATTGTGCATTATAAATTGAAATGTGTTCACTCATTAAAAATATCATCTATTAGGGTTAATTTTGGGAAAGAACAAGGGTTTTAAGTTTTATTGGGTAAATTTTGAGAATCAAGGAAAGAATTAAATACAAATTTTTAAAATACACTCATAGTATTTGAAAATGGTGTCATTTGTAGATTTGATTTAGGTCAGCTTTAGATTTGAAATATATTTTTAACCTTTGTACCACAAAATATGTGATTGCTGAGGAAACAAATTTAAGTTATTAAACAATTACCCAAGATGACCCTAATTTTTAGCAGCAGAACCAAGACTAACTTTCCAGATTTCTGAGTTATGGTCTATTTTTCTTTAGGTAAACCACTTTGTTTAATCATCAAGAAATGTGGTTCCAAAAAGTGTTAAAACAATAAAGAACGCCCACTGCCTATTTCACTATGAAAGGCAAAAGGATGAGCCAGTTTTAAATAGCATTATTGAAGAAATGAATTGACCTCCTTGTGTGTCATTCATTGAGTGATATTGGAAATGTTCCTTGATTTCTTTGACCTGGAGTTTCCATCCAAAAGAGTGTTCAAGATGCAATATGTAAGTTTCTAGATAGAACTTTCAGACCCTAAACTAACACCAGTTTTTCCTTTTAATTCTTTATATTTTGAGGTTTTGTTTGCTTTTTAGCATTACAGTTCGGTTTTGCCCTATATATTATGGTATAGTAAATTCTTCCATACTACTTAATAAAAACATTCAAGATAGAAAATATTTTTGGGTAAAAGTTTCTTATTTATTCAATACTTCTGGAAACTGCTTTTCAAGAAGATCAATTTGTAATGTTTATCACTGCATAGATTCTCCTTTTAAATGAGTTTTTAGTATATTAGAATAATCCAAAGCATAAAATTATAAATAAATATTTTAAAAATATAATATGTACATTACAGAATCATTTTTATTCCTATCAGTTGAATTATAAATATATAAAAATTTTATATGTTTTAAAATTCTCAGTTGTTTATAGTCTATATAAACTATAGCTTGCTATATTTGTAAGATATATATATATATATATATATATATATATATATATACTTTTTTTTTCTTTGTACCTGAAATCGAGCTCAGGAAAGAATGTTTGCCAGGCAGGTGCTATGCCACTGAGCCATATCCCCAGCCCCTATAAGATTTGTTAGAGTGTGCTCAAGTCAGAGAGGTAAAAGTAATCTTTATTAAGTTTAAAGTGGTTTGTAGATCAATAAAATATATTATGGTGAATCTTATATGGCACAGTAATCTTTATTTGGAAATCATACATTTGAATATCTTTCTTGCTAAAAGTATCTTAGTTTATAAAAACTAAAATTAAATATGTGAAGAAAAGTGACACAATTCATACAAGTATTATATTATGGAAGAAGCCTATTTTCAGGATTTCTGTTTGGTGTTATAACAGCTCTTTCTAGGAGACAAAATACAAAAGAATTGTATGCATTAGAGAATTTTTTGTGCTGGTAGGAACTACGGGATCATAATGTCCATAATTTTGTGAATATAGAGTTATTTCCTATACCATTATTCACTTCTTTGTCTGGTCTGTTTGAATGGCTCAAGCAAAGGGGATTTTTACTGTTTCTCTTTGGAGACAATTCCTTGGCCTAATAGACCTAACAGGATTGCCTTTCTAAACAGTTACTCACAAATTCCCTCTACTCAATTTCATCCCATTACTTCTGGTTATTTTCTCTTGACTAAACTGAAATTTGCTCCTTTTCCCCCTTTTTCACCCTACATATGCTTTCAAAATGATTGAATTTCCCATTAGTCTTTTCACCAAATTAAATGGATACTGTCTTTTAATCTCTGTCCATTAATCATTTCATTTAGACCCTTAATCATCTTTATTGTTCCTTCCTGAAGTTTCATTTGTTCACATTTTTTTCACATTGAGAAATCTATATTTCTCCTCTGTATTGTAGACAATGTTCTAAGAAATTTAACTGGACTTATTTTTGCTTGGCCTAATCTCACCTCCCAGAGATGGTTCTTTTATGTTGTTTTTCTTAGCATGTATGCCTAGGTTTCACTTTTAATTGCTATATAATTAATTTGCTATATAATTAATTACACACTATATTAATGCTATATAATTAATTACACACTCCATAGCACTTTTTTTTCCTTGACAGTGAAGTTTTTATAAGTTTCCTAATAGGATAAATTGTTTTCCCTTCTTTTTCTTCCCTGTAATCCCATTGAGATGTTACATATACTTATTTTTAAAAAGCAAATAGATTGTTTAAATTGGCCACATATTGAACTTGCATAAATCCCACAATAGGCAATCATCACCCATGCTAAAGAGCAATTCTATCTGTCTAAATTGGAGCAGTTTTCTCTAAATTTTCTGTACAGGAATGACCTACCTATCAGTTGCTAAATATACTTAGCCTTTACAACCTAAAACAGTTCCAAAGGAAACTTATGCATACTTACCCCTGGTATCCATTATTTTATACACTATGAAGTACTGCTGCTTAAAACTAGAAGTCTATCTGATGAACATGATTTCTAGAAAAAATGCAAAGCTTTTGAAGCAGACTGAAAACATGACAAAAAAAAAGCTATAATGTCTTTATCAAATGAACACTTTAGCTCTCAGCGGAGAGTTTATGGCTCTTAGATACAATAAGATGCACAATAATATACGAAGGTAGGTTAAGAGATGATAGAGAACTGAAAGGACCTTTTCCATGGAGGGAAAGATGCTGCCAAGACCGGGCCATTCCATCAGAGAACCCCTGCAGACTCTAGACACTGGGCAAAGCTGGAAGATGTTTTAATCCCTAGTTCCTCATTTGTTTTCAGAGGTTCAGAGATGCTGATAAATACTAAATTTAAACATCAAAAGATGGAACCTTTACTACAATATGAGTTCCTTGTTGTTTTCTGGTTCTCTTTTTACAGATAGTAAATAGTATCTGTGAAAATATATCTACTCATACAGTAATATTAACTTTATGGAAATCCACTCAAAAGAAAATGCAGTATAAACCATTTGCTTCATGAATCACGTAAGAAAATGGAATTGTGGTTCTTCTCGTGGTCTTATACTAACTCTTTGTAACGGAAAATTCCCTCAAAAGAAAACCACAAAATGGATCAGAAGATATTTATCACAGTGAAATTCTGGAGCAGTAATTTATTTTTATGGTCCAGTGATTCATTTTAGAATCCCATTTAACTTGAATGAGAGAGGATATCATTCAATATTACAAATGAATTTTTGGATTACTATATGAAGTCTAAATATTGGTTAGCTTCTACAAATTGTGTTCTCAGAATTCATTGAGAGATTTCACTTTGCTTAACTTGACAATTGTAAACAGAATAGCTTTATCAATGTGGTATTTTTTCTGACTATTACAAGATATATATATATATATATATAGTCACAAAAAAGCTAGTTAATTGAAATTTTCAAATTTTATCACTGTTGTTTTTTGAGGTTTTGTAAATTATTAATAAATATCTATATCGAACTAGAGTTTAGTATATAGATTTTTGCAGCAATCTTGGCAGAACCTTTCGGTGAGCCAGATGATCACATAATTTTCTAAAAATTTACCTTACATCTACTTACTTGTATGTTCAAACATTTACTTTCCCAATAATATACCTTTATAAAAGCACTAGGATGTGAGTTTTTATTTGACTGTGCCTACTAAACACTATGTTTCAAAATTTTAATATAAGAAATGTAATTGGAGGTCAAATTTAGAAAGATTTATTTTTCATTGGCTACATCTATTGATAGTGCATGATTCTGTTATCTTGTCAGTGATTTAAGATTTGTTTTAAATCTTTATCATTTCTTATTATCTCTATTATTCTGTTATTTTTGGAGGAAATTAGAGACAATAATTTGATAAAATTAATTTAATGTAAATTATCTATTTGTGAGGAGTTTTTGTTTATTTATTAATATTTTGCTAAGGTTTTGTGGTGCTGGGAATCAACCCCAGGGCTTCTTGACATGTACAGACCATTATATCTAAGCTACATTCCTAGCCCAATTTTATTACTTTTTAGTATCAGAAATCCTATTGTTTTGTTTGATTCCTAGATTTTTAAAAATTAGTTATTTAGTATTGTCTATAAAATTATTTGTGGAATTATCTTCCTATTTTCAAAAGCAAAACATTACAACTCCTTCATAAGAAAGGTTTTATAAGAATTGAATGTTTTCATTTTGTGTTTCCTATTTTCTCTGATTTTTAGATTTTGTACTGCAAAATAAATAAATAAATATTGTAAAAAACACATACACAAAGTGAGTTAAAATTAGGTGATCTGAATTTTCTTGAGTTAGTTGAGTGTATGAAGGTCTCTAAATTTCCTTTAGTTCAATAAATGAAGACATTATCCTTTAAATAAGTTAGAAATAGAAAGTTCAAATACATCAAATTTTAAAATGATTTTCAATTCAAAGATTATTCTAACATTAGAACTAATGTCTATAACTATGCAGATGTGACCTTGGAGCTAAAAAAGTATATTAACTCTTTTCAAGGGTAGTAACTGAACTTAATAGAATCTAGTTTCCTACCTTGCTTAGCTTGTAGATCATAGAAGATCAGAGGTGTTCAATGGTGTAAAGCTATAAAGAAAGGGAGGAAAACTTGACATTTTGTGACATAGAGGACCCTTGTACTAAGTGAAATAAGCCAGACAAGGAAAGAATATACTAATGACATGATTTATGAGGACCCTAAAATGATTAAATTCATAGAAATAGAAAAAAAACTAGTGCTGAAATTTGGGGAAAATGGAGTTATTACTCAAAGGATAACATATTTTATTCATAAAAATGAATAAATTCTAGACATATACTATGCTATAGAGCCTATATACCTTATATATTCAGAAATTTTCTGAGAAATTTTTCTAAGTTTTTATTTTTATTGATGCATGTTTTCAATACATAATGAGCACATTCATTCTGGACAGTTGCTACATGTATATAACCCATCTTAATTTTTTCTTCCCCTGCCACTTCTCTCCCTCTGCTATCTCTTTTATCTATCTCTTGGTCCCCATCTTTTTGGGAAAGCTCTATCTGCTTATTGTTATCTGTCTTTTATTTGGTACTTTAATTTATTTATGCTTTGGATTAAAAGAGAATGTATTATGATAACTATATATATATATATATATATATATATATATATATATCACCCTGATACATTCACAGACATATAATAATAAACATGGTAGAAGAAAACTCTTACAGGTGATAATTATATTTGTGATACAGTTTGTGGTGATAGTTTCATGAATGTGTATTTTTTTCCAAATTCATCAAGTTGTATATACTAAGTAAGTACCGTTTTGTGTATATCAATCTTAACACAATAAACTCTTTTTCTCATTGAATCTAGTTTCTTCAGTTCCATACTGTGCTTCTTAGGATTGACTGTATTTTGCTGCAGTAACAACACTGCTTAAGTTTGAAGTGCTTGCCATTTTACAGTACTATTTCTCCCTTATCCAATATGGCCATTAAGGTTCATCTATAATTCCATGCCTTCTTGGTTTTTTGTTTGTTTTTCAGTACTGGACACTGAGCTATATCCCAAGATATTTTTTTATTATTTTTATTTTAAGACAGCCTCTCCCTAAGTCTCTAGGTTGCATGGTCTATGTTCCAACTTACCATGGTCCTTTCTCAGTCTCCTAGTGTGCTGGGATTATACTGGCCATTCCTTGTCACTTTTAACAGAAATCAGATAATTCAACTAGTCTTCATCAAAAACACAATTCCTCACCTGTAAATAGAAAAGTAACATGATAAGCCATATGCCTTCTCTTAACAGTTCTGCCAAAATTCAATTGTTTGTAAATTTTCATGTAGAACCAGGTGAACAAATTGAAAGGAGAAATGTTAAAGAGAGGACAACATAACTGTCCAATAATAATATCTATCATCATCTCTTTTCTTTGGTGATTAGACTATTCAACTTTCCCTTTCATGGAAGAGATCACTAAGTTCAAGATACAAAGAAAAATTTAGTGATAAGCCATCTTTTGACATGTATACATGTAATTTATGTGTTCTATAACTTATGTGTGAATTCTTGCATATGTCTGGTACAGTATATGTTACATATTTTCCAAAATATATTAATTGCAGTTTAATTTTATTATTCATTCTATGTATTCATCTGATATCTCTGCATTGAACTATTATTCTTCCTATATTTGCTAATTTTACAGTTAGCAATAATTGAATAGATAAGGGCATGTATTCCATCTTAATTAGCTTTAAACATTTGGTTTATTTTCATGATAAATGTATGATGCTTGAAATAACAAGGAACTTTTCTAGTTAACATTTAATTACCTTTATTGATGAACAAAATAAAAGTTTATCACTTTGTTAAACCCAGAACTTCCAGTAGTTTTGCATATGTCTTCTATTACTAATCCATGTCCATTACCATTTTGATCTCTTTTACTTTACTTTTGTTTTTGTTTTTTTTCTTTGGATCATATAATTTGAATCATGGTATGTCTTATTTTTCAATGAGGGTTTTTAGCATTTAGTTCATTTAATGATATGACAAATTTTCAGTTGTGCATATGTATACAATACTGTATTTTGTATAACATACCATCTTCTATTTTCCATTTCATCATAATGTAATGTTGATTTCACATCTATAATTCCAGGATATAACCACTAAGCAAAATAGTCAAAGGAAAGTTTTACTTCCATTATTCCTGAGTTGACTATAAGTAAAAAAAAAAAAAATCATACAACTTGTCTAATGGAAAATTTTTCTGGTTAGAAAGTAATAAATTACATGTGCCATGTTGCAAAGCAAACTAAACTTCTATTAGTGAAGCACTTTGTCTATTTCTAAAAATAAATATCACAATTATGATTTTCTGCCAAGAATTTGCAAGGTTTTGCCATAATTTATCCCATTATTATCATTAAATTTCTTGTCAAAGAATATACTTAGAGTTTTTGCATCTGTCATCAGCTGGTATGGTTAATACCGTGACTTACCCAACTTGCAATCTTCATTTCTCTTGCTTATCTATTTATCTTTTCTGTATATTTTTTCACACCGTATATGTGTATAATTGGAATTGAGAAGTTTTCATAGATAAATCATGACCAATCAGTGTAATTTAAACATGCAATCACAGTCCATATATAAATTGGTTTTTGTAACATTTGCCAAGATTTTAAGAGTATTCAGGTTCAAAGTTTATGTACATTAATATTCACAACACAAGTGTCCACCAGCGATAAATTTTCTTACAATAACAATAAGAATCATAGCATTTTAGGCTCTAAACATATCAGAGTAACATTTTCATGCTTCTCTATTGCTCTTATATGACAGCACTAAAGATATTTGAAGATCACGATCATATTTTCTAAATCTGTTTTTTTGTTTTTTTTTTTTGCGTGTGCTAAACATCTTTGTGCTCTTTCTTCCTTTTTGCATGCCAGTGCTAGATTCACCACTATTTTGGGGTTTATCCTGCTGTCTTGATCTCTCCTCCACTACTTTCACCTGCTTTCATATGCTCTGAATTGGAAAGAGGAACTACTACTTCAAATGCTAACACAAGTCATTGGTCATTGTAACCTAACATGGGTCTTATTAGCTTTCACATCACGCCATTAACTTATATTGAACTTGCGGTTGACTTAACCCCATAAGTGATTTCATATTGATCTCCGAACTTCATTGTTAAATATTCTGTTGCTAAATGCTTTATTTCAGCTTTTCTCTGTTTACACATTCTAAGGTTTGGATCTCTATTTTCATATTCAGTTAGTTGTCCAAGATGTTAGTTCTCCCTTTCAGCTATACATGAAATATGCACCTCACAAAGATTCCTTCACTGATAAATATGGTAAATTGTGTAAGATCAAAGCTTGTGTCAAGCCTTTGGAGATTCTTCTTAGGTTGACATTGATGAATCAACACAGGAAGTCTACTTGTTTAATTAGCTACAAATCCACCTAAATATACTATCATTCAGCCAGGTTTTTCTGCTTTAGATACAATGAAATGCAAAAGCTCTTTTCAAATGCTTAGGTAAAATCAAGATAAACAGCTTCGAAGGCAGTCTCCTAATCTAAAACTTGCTTAACTTAGCAAAAATAGAAAATGTTTTGTTACATGTTAATTTTTATTAATAACACTATGCTCTTATTCTGTATCTTAAAACCTTAATATTTACAAGGTATTGTCAAGGGTTTTTTTTTTTTTTTGAAATGTAGAAGATTTTGCATTATTCTTACTTACTGCTTTATTCCTTGATTTCCTACTTTAGAAAACTGGTACACAATTATGTATCCTTATAAAGTTTTCAAAAAGTATAAAAAGGAAATTTGTTTATAATATCTGTTACTTTTATAGATTAATGTTTTGATATTAAATAGTAAAATACTCTTAAAATAGCTCAGTGCTTTTCTAGTACTAATGCAATATTATTTAAAATATGTATTTCAAAAATTTATCTCATATATTATTCTTATCATGCTAAAGTTTTATTGGCTCACTAGAGAGAATGATCTGAGGATCAGAAAACTGATGCCACTCCCAAGGTTTGAAAATTATAGAATTTAAACTGAGATGTTCATTTTCATTGTTTAATATTCATACTTGCTTTCATTTCTCCAACAAGAAAGTTATCATGTGCTAAATACTAAACAAAAACAAAACATAAAAAGAAAATTTACCCATAATCATAACACATAGATACTAATAATTGTTAATTTCTGTAGTCACTGCTGGGTTTTAAATATGTTTCACCTTCCAAGGAGGAAATGTTTTCCCTCAGTGGTAGGAGCTAAAGATCAACTAAAAATTAAACAGTTCCTATGTTTTAAGTATCTGCTTACTTTACACCACCTCTCAACTGCTTCTTTATTTTTACTCCCCAAGCCTCATTTCTAACCAATTCCAAAAACTGTACTTCTAGACTGAGCTAAAGTTTATTCTTAAACTTTTTTATTCTCATTCTGTATTTACTCTTAGTATCAGTTTAATTGCTTCTCTGATTTAAATTTCTCCTTTTAACTTCTCTCCTTAAATCATATTCCATTTTTAAAAATCTATGCTTTAAACCTAATTTTAAACTGGTTTTGATGGCACACACCTATAACCTGAGCACTCTGGGAGACTGAAGAAGGAAGACTGCAAGTTCAAGCGTACCATGGGCTATTTAGAGACCCAGTGAAACCCCACTCAGAATGAAAACTAAACTAATCATCTGAGGATGTAACTTACTAAAAAGCACTGGGGTTATTTCTCAATAACAGTCAAACATACACATCCACGTATGCACACATGCATGTACACACACACATATGTACACAATATTTAAGGTTCTTCAACTACACTAAATAATATTACCAAGATAATCACACCCATTTTCTACCATCAATTCCAGTGCCAAAAATCAACTCTGAACCTATCCTTTCAATTATCTGTCACTATTTATGAATCATTTATTCACTTTGAATTCTTTACTATTATATACTGAGTCATAAAATTAGGGATTAAATTGTATTCAGAAGAAAACAGATTAATCAGTTAGGAAAAAATGCATATTGGTGGACAAATTCTGTAATGCTTAGCCTGAGAACCACTAGTGTGTGTGTGTGTGTGTGTGTGTGTGTGTGTGATTGAAAACTGAAACCATTGAGCTACATTTCCAACCCTTTTTTATTTTGAGAAAATGTGTCACTAAGTCTAAACCCACAAACATTTGATCCTTTGTCTCAAATATTGATGTACACTAATCACATACACTTAATTATGTTCAAGGAAAAAATACCCGATTAAAAAGAATCACATAAAAAGTTATTTTAAAAACAGTCAAGAAAAGAACATAATCTTATTTTAAAGTCATTTGTCTGATATTAACCTCCCAGAAGGGAAATACTATGTTTCTATTATTTTATGTAACAATCTATATCTTGTAATCTTTTCTTTTCAAAGTTTACTTTACTCATTTTTCTTTCAAAGAAAAATGTCTGCTAATTATTTCTATTCTAGTTTTATCCTCTTTTCTGTGTTGAACATAGTGCCTATAAAAGCAGATTAATATTCATATAACAAATGAATGACTCAATTTCTATAAAAGCCAAGATAGCTATAGGACAAAAACCAATAACGTTGCAGTATGACTGAAATTATCTTAGCATGATGGAGTGTGAAGGAAAAGTAACCTCTAATTTATTATGTTTTATAAGCAAGTCCTAAATGGATCCTTTAAAGAGACTGAATGAATAACTTTTAAATATATTAGTTTTATTAGTATAGCCTTCCTTCAAATAGTACAACAAACTGTGTTTGATGGGCAAAATATGAAATCTGGCCATTAACTCTGATATAACAAATGTGGGAAATTTTGCTTAGTCCTCAGTAACTGGGAATTCCTGATGATGAAAAATTCCAACAGGTCTATATCTATATTTTTTTTTGTTTCTTGCAAATATATCTTAACTTTTATCAGCATGTTACATAGGTTTACATTTTATGTTCTCAAAAATTTTGAAACTTTTACTACCAGATTTCTTCAAATAATAGGTAAAATATTCTTAGGAACCTAGTATTTGAGTACAATTTTTTTTCATATTATATTCCCTAATTTTGGAGGTCTGTAACAGATGTCTACCCAATTTCTCCTATATTTTGTGTTTTGTTCTTTAAACATTGCCAATAATTTTTACTTCTCCACTTTTGTCATCTTTCATCTTGTAAGCTTTATTCTTTATTAATTAATTTTACTGATACATTTTAAGTATACATAATGATCACACTCATCACAGGGAATTTATACCAGTACATGATCTATCTTGATGTTTTCCATTTCCCCACCCTCCCTTCAACCTAACTTTATAATCTTCTTTCATATGGCATAAAATTACCCTTCTGCATGTCTTTTTCCTTATAAATTGTATTAGAATTTTGAATATTACAACCATTCCATTCATGGTTGTCGCCTTACCAAAATCATTGAACTACAAGTATCATTTCCACTTATTATCAAACAGTTCACCTTTTTGAAACTACATATTTCTCCTCAAACTTATCATTTTACTTAGGTTATTTTTAATGTTCTTTCTTTACATAATTTAGCATTTCATGCAAATTATTTTTAAGTAATGTATTTCAACATGGTCAATATATTTTAAAAATTATTTTGAAGACATTTTAGTCCTTTAATATATTATGTTATCCCAATTATTAATTGCTATAAATATCCGCCTTTACTACTAATTTACACATATTTTTAAAAGTCAGTTTGAATACATTCTTAATTTTGTGTTTCTACTTTCAAAGCACAATTTGTCTAGAATTAGAAATACATTTGACCCAGCTCTCCCACTTCTGTCATGTTCCTGGAAGAACTGAAAACATTATATCACAGTGTTAAATGTGCACCCATGTTTATAGCTACACAATTTTAATATCCAGATCTTGGAAACAACCCAAGTGCTCATCAATCAAGTAATGCATAAAAAAAAGATACAGTATTTTTATAAATGGAGTACTATGTAGCTATAAAGAAAGATTGTATCGAGACTGTTATAAGTAAATGGAAAGTGACTTGCAACCATGCTCATAAGTGAAATAAATCAAACTCATATGTGTAAATACAGTATTGTTTCCCTAATGTAAGAAATTGCAAAAGTATATATGATCCAAATTCTACAGTAAATACTGTGTAAGGGTAAGAAACTGCTCAAAGAGGAAAAGTAATTACGATAAGGGAAAGGAGGAAAGAAGGAAAGGAAAAGGAAAAGACATAAATTTGTATGTATACAAACATAAAATTTCTAAAATAACTATGCAATTAATTGTTTTAGCTACTGGAATGAACAGTTAATATTCAAATGATTAGATCAATTTTACACGTCTGTATCTGTGATTCTAAGCAACCTTTTTGAAGGTAACAGCATGCAATATTACAACCATTTCCCAATTCCTATCATCTTGTTTTGTAAACCTATACTGTTATTGTGTTGATTTTGTTGTTTGTTTGTCTCTTTTGCTTTTGTTTTTCTTTTCTGTGTCTTTTATTCTGTAAAATAAAGTACGATTTGTGTTTGTTAGTTTTTGTTTGCATGTAAAATAAAATCTGAATGGATAGTAGCTGAAAGGCATTAGAGTTCATTAAATTTTACCACTGATGTGCCATTACATGTTTACCAGCTTAAATTTTGAAAGTAAGCTGATTATACTAATGGCATGCAGGGATATGCCAGGTAGGTTTTACTTCCAACTTTTATAGATGTTCACATTAGCAACAATAAGGCATAGTCATCATGATCCAAGGACATAATGGAAATCAGTTTCTAACGTAGCATATATTGTCCTTGAAACTTGAGCCAACAGAATGAGAAGTTCAACAATACTCCACATAATAGAAAATAGATCAGGGTATTTCAACAAATTCAGAAAAGTGTCAACTATTATGCTTCAAACTCATTGTTTTAAACATTTTTTTTACCTTATTAGTCAAGGGGTAAGTTAAACATATTGAAGTATTTGTAAATATGTGTTATCATATGCATAATATTATATACGTAATATATCTTTCCCAGAAAATTGGGAAAAACAGAATTTGTTGAAGAAATATAGAGATTTTTTTTAAAAAAATTAAGCTGAATTTAAGATTCAATTCAAATGAGTATAGGTTTGCATCAAAGTTATATTATGTAGAAAGAAAAAAATCAAAACTTAACATTAATAAGTTACATTGAGTTTATTTATGTTCCTTTTTTCACCATAATATTGGTCTATCATTCACCTTTCCCATTTAATTAGATCATAGGTAAATTGCATTAGTTTTGTATAAAATCTTTCTGCCTCTACAAAGTACATATCTTAGTTCTACAATAATATACACTCAACACAGATTTTTCTTTATTTGCCCTTGGAAAGTAAATGATTGTTCCTTTTTTCAGATTGCCTTGTAGAAGGAAGTTGAAAGACCAGTAATATACTTATAAGAAATTGAATCAAAGTCATCTTCATTCAACTTCGTGTGGTCATTATCCTTTCCTTACTATACCAAATAATAGCTTTATTTTCCCTTCTATGGATAATTAATTTGTTTGTAGTCTTATACCAAGCATGAAAATATCTTAAATTTTTAAAAAATCTATTATAATTTGAAATGTCTTAACCTAGAATAGTATGACTGAAATATACCTGTGTTCCAAAGTCTGTTTCAGTTACAGTAGCAATGAGGAAACACAGCATGTGGAGTTTAATATAATGCCAATGATCAGGTCTTTCCATTTGTAATCGATGATACTTTTTTTTTTAATTTGTGCTTATTGAAAACTTTGGAAACACACATAAGAATACTGCATTTACTAATCCTGAAAGGAAGTTCTTCTTTCACCACCACATAAGAGTTAATTCTGTTTCCTATAGGGCTGCAATCTGTAAGTTAGATCTGGAAGGCAGCAAGGCAACCTGGACTGGAAGTAACACTTCTGTTGTCAAGGGTTACTGGTGGGGGCAGGGAAGAGGCTGGAAGGGAGAGGAGCTATGCAAATGAAAAAGGATCATAGCAATCGCTACATAAATTCAGATCTATACCAGTATTTGGAATAAGAGCTGGATTCTGTGATATCTTCACATTTTCTGTTTTCATTTATTTAGTTTACACATGGCTGGTGAATTCATGGTCTGGTGGCTGCTGACTTTATCACTTTCCAATAACATTCAGCTGGAAATTATTAGTGTAATAATTTTGTAATTAAATTTGAATTTACTATTACTATTTGCGTGTAACTACAATGAATTTATGATATTTTTCTATGCTGTAATGTTTCCACATACCTTTCATGGGACTTGAAGGAAGGTCTGTGTCATTTCCATTTAGATAAAAATTTGTCTTTCCCTTCACAAAATTACAGGTCCAAGGAAACAGTATGCTTAAGACCTTAAACTAATTTCTATTAAAATCAGCTATTAATGTTCTAATTTTTAAAATAGTTACCTTTATTGATGATATACTGAAGTGTTTTACCACAGTGTTGTATTTCAGGCAGTTTCCAAGATCTGTCTCCTTCTAAATTTCCTCCTTAGGCCAATTTGCATTACTAATAGATTTGGTAAGAGAACAACTGTACAAAGGAAATGTGGTAATTAACATTAAATTCTTGACATATTTTGACATTGTTATTGATAATTTTATGTTGATATATATATAATGGCAATATTCTTATATCGGATATTTCTAAATTATTCATCTGCACAGAAAATATGATGCTCATGCCATTGTCATTGATCACAGTTTTGGCAACATTTGATGAATATATATATCAAGAATCTATCTGATGAATAACCCTCATTTTGGTTTCTACCAATTTAACCTTTTTTAAGTTACTGTACTTGGAGTAGTAATGCATTTTTCAAGAAAAAATTGGGTACATTTTATGTAAGTGAAGTGCAGAAGTATTTAATTATGTAATAACTCCTAGACTTATACAATATCAGAATAATGCATAATAGAGAACAGAAAAAAAATTTTCCTGCCAAAAGAATCTGTATTTTTTTCCTTTGAAAATGTTCTTTTAAAATCCTTTGTATTATTAAAACCACCCTACGCAGACAATTAAAAGAAGGTATGAAATGATAGATCACATGACAGGAGTTTAAATGTGACGATTTTTCCCCCTTGGTTAAACATCGCAGCAGGCATTACAATACCAGAGGTAACGAATCAATTAAATCCATTTTCCCCTCTGCACCTCCAAAGCTGCTGGTGTAGCGTTGCCTGGTAGTTTAGAGATGGAGCAGTAGGACCCAGGGGCCTCCGCAGCCACCAATAGAAGCGCACACTTGGACCTATTTGTATGCAATGCCGTCTGCTCTGCGCATTAATAGTAATACAGATAACGGGTTTGAAAGAATTCTGTACTGAAGGGCTGAAAATTTTCCAGTGGCTGATACCGAGAAGGAACGCGACGTTACTCTCTCCCTATTTCCCCATTCTTAGGTTTAAAAGTCTCAGACAGCTTGTGCTTGGTTTAAACTCGGGAAGGTCTCCGTGTAGAGCAAAGTTGGAGGGCTGCGCCTGCACCACCGAGCAGCTAGATTTCTGAACACAGTCTTGCCCAAGGGTAAGTCTCGAAAATGATTGCAAAGGAAGTGACAGCCGGCTTTAGAATTGTGAAAGGGGACTGGCTCGGTTTTACACCAGTGGTCTTTGGAGTGCAGACTGGGTGCGGAAAAGACTCAGCAGTTTGTTCAGAAATTGTGACTGATGCACCAAGGTATTTGGGGGTTTAATCAAAAACCTTCAGGCTAAATCGGAAATTGCAGTCTGACGCTCGCTCAGGATTCAACAAGTTTCCCTGCAGGGTTGCGATGTTTATTTCCTTGCAAGTTCTGCAGGGTGCTCGTTCTGGGTGGGCTGCGCCAGCTTAACAAAGAAGTTTCAGGATTTCTGTCTTTGCGGTGTGGCTGGCTTCACACCTCGTTTGAGAGGCTGCTTGTCGCATTTTGGGTTTCCTGGGGACACACAGAGAAGTGCCTCTTGGGATCTTGCAAACCCTAGCTGCCTGCCTGCTGGGTTAGGGCTAGGCAAGTTTGCAGTGAAATTTTGGGGTCTCTGAACGCACCGTTGTTCGTGATGGGCACTGAAGCACAGAAGTCCTCAGGCTCTCCAGAGCTTCCAAACTTTGAAAGCATTCTCCAAGAATGATAACAGTGGGGACTTCGAAAATAAGCATCACCAGGTGAATTTTGGTGAACTCTTGATGACATGTAGGTGATGGGGTGTTTTGATATCTGCATTTCCAACCTACAGGTTTTTTTTTTTTTTTTTTTGCGTGGAAACGCACTGCCGATGTGGAGATAGATGGGGGTTGGGTGGGTGTTAAAACTAAGCTAAAGGGGAGTTTATTTAAGGGATGAGAAAAAAAGAAGGAGGGAGAAAGAGAGGAGAGAGATGAATGAGCAAGGTGCACCCCATTTTTTACACACAAAAACCACACTCTTGGGACATGCCAGTAAAGTCTCCAGTTGGTGGCGTTTAGCTGGAAAACAAATTGCAGGAGGTCCAGGAGCCTGTGCATTATTGATGGAGCTCTGTGCCCTTCCGGGAATCCTTCTCGCTCGTTTTTCCAGTCCCGCTTGCCTCCTGGGATCCCCCCCTGCGCAAAACTGGGGTTTGGCGCGGGTGCGACTCAGCCCGGCAGCGCTGCGGACACAATGAGGAAAGACAAGCAGAGCCGTGCGGGGAGCCCTGCGTGATCACCCGCCCTGCAGCCCGCGCTGCAGATCGGCTGGCGCTGCGGCGCGGGGAGGCGGCTGGCGGCCCTGACTCAGAGGTGGGGAGGTCTGAGTAGGGGCGCACACCTGGCCCCACCGGCCTCTTCTAGGGGGTCATTGTGCTGCAGGCAGAGAGGTGGGGTTGGAGAGAAGAATGCGGCACTCCAGACTCGGGTCAGAGCTTCTATCCCAATATCCCTAGGGTGCACCCCAGCATCCTCAGAAACCTGCACACCTCCAAAGAGGAAAGACTCGAAGGGGCAAGAAGGGGAACACTGATGATACCCTAAGTGGATACAGGAATCCATTGATGGGGCGACTCTGGCCAATGGTCAGGCTTTTCTGGGTTTTTGAAAGTAGACTGCTGTAGATTGGGCTTTGAAATGCTGCCACTGGCTCCGAGAGAAACCCAAGGGGCAGATTTCCAAACCCAGAAACTCGCCAGAGACTCCTTGGACAGTAGAAGGGAGGCGAGGGCAGGGCGAGGAGCTTTTCTCCGCACGGTCGGTCGTTTAACCCTGACCTTAGCACCTCCCACCCTTTCGCGTCCCCACCAGGGAGTACCCGTCCTTGTTAATTCCTCGGAGTATCTGCTCTGTGTGAGTGATTTTCATCAGCCTGCGTGTGTTCCATAGGCCTGTTCGGAGAAGGCTTTTGCGTTTTTTAAGTAGTGGTAAGCGAATGTTTCTTTGGAGGTTGATTACTAACCACATTGGCTGAGCTCTGTGTGCTGAGGAAGGAGCTGTCAAACATGGAATTGTTTGAAGGGGACTCTTCAGAGGAAATATATTCCTTCCTGCACATGTTGGAAGACAATGTCATCACACACACCACACACACACACACACACACACACACACACATACACACACACTGCACTATGCATTTGCCTTCTTTATTGTGCTTGGGAATTAGGATTTAATTCTAAGCAAAACGTTGGGATAAGACACTTTTATTTGTAGCTAGTAAGAAACCTCATAACTCGGTTTGAGGCTCCCGTTTAGATGCTGGTGTTACTTTGGGTGCTCAGTTGCTTGTAGTCTATGGCTTGTGTATGCACAGGTAGCTCCTCTGAAAGCAGTCGTATAACTGATTTACAACTGATTTATTAAAGGAGAGAAACAGGGTTGGAGAGTGTTCCATCAACCCTTCTCCTTCATCCCTACCCCAAAAGATTGAGAAAATAACCTCAGCAGCTACCTGGGACAGATGTCCACCAGGTAAAGTGATTTTACTTCTTAGTAATCTATTCCTTGTACAATAGGGGTCCAGGGGCACCTCCATGGGTGAATATGTAAGGAATGAATTATCATTGCCATGGATTTGGGGCTTCTTTTTATTTCTCACCACATATTTGCCTGCTCTATGCATCTTTCAGTTTAGTCCTGTGCAATCTGCAGAAATGAAGCACAATGACACAGCTGCAGATCCCCCATGGAAGCTTGCTCCAGAAAACAGCTGTTAATCACACGTTTGCTGTATTTCCACTTCCTTCCTTTGACTTCCCTTCCCTTACCCTGTCCTTGAACCATGGCTACCCCTCCCAGACTGTATCCCCTGAAGGTTAGTGATTTCCAGTGATGTAGCACTGTGCTGAGCACAGGGGAGGGGAAAAAAATGCAACAGCTACCTAGAGAGCCCAGGAGGTATGAGGCTGCTTTCTCTTATTTTATCTGCACAAAATAAAAATCAAACTTCCTAATGTCTCCCCAAAGAGAATCATGTTAGCCTCCATAATTGTATTTTATTTTATGCCATAACAGAATCAATTCAAATATGAAATGACATTGATAAGAGGTAAAAAGGAAGCTATACACTTGTGAGCAATATTTGGGAACTAGTGTTGTGCTTAACTATGAAATGTCATCTTTTGGCAGTATCTGTACTTGATATATAGGGCCATTTTTATTTAAGCAAGATTTGATATGTTACATTCCTTATTAAACTGAGCAGTTCAAGACTCAGCAAAATGTGAATTTAAGAAAACCAAAAGCAAACCAAAACAAACAACCTCCCCCCCAAAAAAAAGATAAACAAGGTTGCAAAGGAATCAAACCTTTGGAATTTTGATGAATGAACAGGTGCAGTGCACCATTTGAAATATCACTTGAGATGTGGTTGTACCAATTTGCTGCAGAATGAGCTTTTTTAATAAAAAATAAACAATGTGATATTTCTCCCTCATATACCTATGAGTTCAGAAACAAAACATGATTATATATATATATATATATATATATATATATATATATGGTCTCTAAATTCATTGAAATGAGCAGTGTTATTGCCGATGCTTTCACAATTGTATCTATAATATATTAGTGCTATATGGGCAACCAGTTGGTCTAATTCTGTAGAGAATTTCATTCCTAGAAGGTTAATTGACTTATCTAAGGACCTGTAGAAAAAACTTGAAACAGTGTTCGGGACCTCACCAAACCAATAACTCTTTCACTTAATCCTCTCATCACCATTTTGAAAGAGGCTTTATTAGATTTCTTTAGCATAGGAAGAGATTGAAGTTCAGAGTAGTTGGTCAAAATGTATCTGACCTTTGAGTGAATAAAGAGAGGCAGAATACAATTTAGAAACACTTTTTTTTTCTAATGACAGAGTACAATGTCCTCTGCAACCTAAATTCTGCACCCATAGGGTTCACGTCCACTTGTAAATATAGTATCATTTTATTCAAGAAATTTGGACATCCTGGGTTTTACTTCCATAGGATCTTGGAACCAACCTTTCAAACACCAAAGGGAGAGTGTACATGCTTTTCTAGTTTGCCATGTTACTTTAAATTAGTCATCTTCATTCACTGGGCCTTATTATTTTTCCCTCATTTATTAATTCTTTAAATTGTATTTATGTATTAATAATCTTTGGAACATCCTAGATATCCTTTTCATTGTCAATCATGTTGGCATTTCTTCCAGAACAAATATCTGTAAAATGACATTTGCCAAATCTCATATCCAGTGAATAACTTCTTTAGCCTCACCTTTACCATTCAACCCAAGTCATCATTTTTGGAGGTCAGAATATATTTGAAAATAAGACCCTTTATCATTTATCTTGAAATTTGCACAAATACAGTTATGATGTCTTAGGAGAACCCATCTTCACCCTCACATTTTGCATAGTAGCTCTTCAGTTCTGTAAGAGTCTCTCCTTTACTTGACCAAATTCTGGCCATCTGTCTAGAGTGATTTACCTTCCTCCTCTGCCATGAAATTTATCTAAAGTTTTCAATCCTCCTGAATATTTCTCATCTGTGAATTTCCAAATAAAAATATTTCCAGATACTTGTTTTCAATATTAGGATCAAAGAGAAGTAAGCTAACCTCTGTTGAGCATCATACCCTTTTGCATAAGTTTTATCAAATATAATTTTCTAATTGTTCATCATAGTCTGCATTTGGACCAAATTGCTTGTTCAGTCTCTATAGCCATCCAGACTTTGTGATATATTTCTTGAGTTTCAATAAAAAATTCTATATTCCATACCTTATTGCTGGTTGTCACACCTATATTTCTGAATGTTTACTGGTATGTCAAAATATCTCAAATGTATTAAACAAAGATAAATAAAGGAAACTGTTCAGAGCTGTATACATCATCCTTTGAGTCAAACTTACTCTTGTATTTCAATTTCCAAATCATAAAGAACATATCAAGTATCTTGACAAATTCACCTTTCTATATCTCTGTTTTTTCACCTAAATTTAAATAATAAAATGTTTGGCGATGAGTTCACTTTTCTTAATCCCTGTCTCTTCCATCCATTTCGTTTCCTGTTTCTGAGATTATCCTAGAAGCGATCACTTCACCACCACTGTAGAAACTCGGTATCTTGTGCATCGTGTTTTCCAGAGCACAAATGATAAGATCTAACCCTCCTTACATTGACATTCAGTTATGATTTTAACTTCAAGTTATTTTTCTGAGGCTTCCTTTTCTCAATAACTTTAACAATTTGCTTGCATTTCCTCATCTATTCAGGAGGGCCATTCTCTTCATTTGTTTAGTTCAGGACTTCACGAAATTGTTCTTACTTCTTGTTCTTTTGGTGATCAACTCATAGTGTTACCTGTTCTGTATGAGCTTAGTGGAAAGAAAATTGACTTAAATATTTATCCCTTTCAGACACTGCCTCAATAATGCTTCTGAAATCATACTATGCTCATTTATTAATCTCCACCATGACTCTATGTTATAATCTCAATGTCAAACTCAGTTGAAAATGCTTGTGTTGTAATTGGAGTCTTCTAGATGATAGTAGTAGAGGTCTTTGGAAGGTGGTTAGTTTAGGAACTCAGAGCTCTCTTAGATAGAATTAGTGCCCATATCAAAGAAGCCCTAGGATGACCTTTCCCTCTCTCCCCTTGTGAGGACATTGACAAGGGGGACATCTATGAAGCAGGAAACACATTTTCATTAGACACTGAGTCTGCCAACACCTTTATCTTGGACTTCCTAGCTTCCAGAACTGTGAGCAATACATTTATTTTTATTTTTTATACATTGCCCAATCTATGCTACTTAGTTATAGAAGCTGCCTGGACTGAAGTAGGCTCGAAATTTCCTAAATCTGTATTTCTTAAAGTGGCCATTGCACCTGAAAAAAAAAAAAACTCAAAATGAACAAAAATAACAAAACACCAGGTCCTGGCCATCCCTCTTTTACCTCTAACCAGATTTACTACATTAGAGTACGTAAGACTTAGACCTTGGGATCCAGATTTTAACAAGCTTTCCAGGTGTAAGCAGGCTCATGAACTGTGTCATAATGCTTGCTCCCCTACTCAGTCTGCATGTGTGGAGCTTGATTTGAGTTTTGGGGCTGGAGCCAACAGTGCAGTTTCTTAGACCTCACTGAGAACTGCATGCATACTTTTCTGGCTACTGCCTTTCAAAGAAAGTTTATTTCAGAGTTCTAGATTGCATGCATCATTCTTACTGATGTAAGAGTCTTGTGTGAGGAAGGTACTTTTGCCAAGAACATTTCTATAATCCATATATAATTGAGCTGTAGAGTACAGGTCCTGCTATGCTGGGTACTTGAAGTTTCAGTGTCTCTGAATTTTATTATAATGATTGGATATTTGATAAAAACAGAGAAATCAGTGGAGCAAATATTCTAGAGTTATTGTTCAAATTAAATAGTAAAATATCAATATAAAAGTATATATCAAATATAATTGTCTGTCTATACATCTAGACTGTAACTTCCTTTAAGAGGTAATTAGCATTGTGAATTTGTTCGTATCATGGCCTTATATTTATTCTTGATTTTAATGTGTATATACATGTAATATGTGAAGTATTAAATCATATATAGTATTCATTAAGTAAATAAAATAGTTATATAAATTCAAAACATTAGGAGAATATTATTTTTGTGACTTTTTTCAAGTTAGTATATGTAGGTGAACTTTGTTGATTTATATTTGTGTATTATTTTGTTTGGTAACTATACCACTTTTGTGTTTCTCTCTTTTGTTAATGGCCATTATCAGAACAGAATAGTGTTCCCACATCAGGAGCAATCTAGAAATTATTTTTTTTCATTTTTTTTCATAAGCTCATGTTTTAGTTACTTTTCTCTCGTTGTTGAGACAAAACAGGTGATGCCCAAACTTAGGGAAGGAAAGGTTTATTTTTTAAAAAATTTATTTTAAAGAGAATAAAACAAAAGAGAACAGAACAAAGCAAATCAGAACAGAACAATGCAAGCAACACAGCACTTCACAACAAGACAAACAGATATCAGCAGTAGCTACCATAATGTCTCTTTTCTTTGAATTAGTTGAGTATAACTTCACACACAATAATACCAAACATAACAAAATAGTATAAAACAATTCAAGAGAATAAAAGAATTACAGGACATTCAAAACCAAACAACAGAAAATGAACAATGGCTACTATAATATCTAATTTTCCTTTAAAAATAGTTTATACTGTCACACATATTAAAATTCAATAAGACACAACAGAATAGAACCAATGGAAACAGAAGAACAAAAGCATGGTAGGACGTCAGAGCAAGATGATAGTAAATCAGCAATGGCTGCCATAATGTCTTCTTGGGAAAAGTAGCTCTTCATACCATCACACATAATAAAATCAAAGAAAACAGAATAAAACAATTCCAACCAATCAATGAAAACATAAGACTTCAAAGCAATATAATGGAAAACCTAAAATCTTATGTACTGTTACCATTTCTTACGCTAGGGAGACTATACTGTATTTATATATGTGAGTGTGATTTATTTCACTTATGAGTACGGTCTCAAGTTGCATCCAAGTATTTATAAATGTCCCAATGTGATCATTCTTTATAGCTGAGTAGTACTCCATTGTATAAAAATACCACATCTTTTTTTATCTGTTCCTCAGTTGATGGGCATTTAGGTTGTTTCAAGGTCTGGATATTACAGATTGTGCTGCTATGAACATGGGTACACATATATCACTGCGGTTAGATGTTTTCAGTTCTTCTGGGAATATGCCTAGGAGTGGAATAGCTGGGTCAATTGGGACTTCCAATCCCAGCTTTTTGAGGAATCTCCAGATTGACCTCCACAGTAGTTGCACCAGTCTTCACTCCCACCAACATTGCAGAAGAGTTCCTTTTTCCCCCGCAGCCTCTCCAGCATTTGTTGTTGGTAGTTTTCTTGATCCTGGCCATTCTTTCTGAAGTGAGATGGAATCTCTGTGTGGTTTTAATTTTTATTTCTCTAATGACTAATGATGCTGAACATTTTTTCATGTATTTATTTGTCATTTGTATTTCTTCATTTGAGAACTGTGTATTCATCTCAAATGCCCATTTCTGAATTGGGGCTTTGAATTTTGGGGTTCTGTTTCTTTTTTTTTTTAATTCTTTATATGTTCTAGACATAAGTCCTTTGTCTGAGGGGCAGTTTACTAAGATTTTTCCCAATTTGTGCTTTTTCTTTTCACTATGCTGGAGATTTCTTTTGACATGCAGAAACCTTAATAAGACATGATACCAGTTACTGATTCTTGGAAATATTTCTCGTGCAGTTTGATTCTTGTTCATGAATTCTCTACCTACCCCTATGTCTTTACGATTTCTACCTACTTTGTCTTCTAACAGATTTGGTGTTTCAGTTTTAGTATTTAGGTCTTTGATCCATTTAGACTTTAGTTTAGTACATGGTGATAGGCATGGGACTGGTTTTAGTTTTCAGCATATGGAGAACCAATTTTTCCAGCACCAGTAATTGAGGAGTCTATCTTTCTTCCAGTGGATGTGTTTGGCCCCCTTATCAAAGATAAGGTGGCTGAATGTGTTGGCAGTTGTACTTGTATCTTCTAATCTACTCCATTGATCTTCAGGGCTGTTTTTATTGCAGTAGCATGTTGATTTTATTACAGTAGCTTTGTAGTATAACTTCAAGTCAGGAATTTTGATGCCTCCTGCCTTGCCTTTGTTGCTTAGAATTGCCTTTGCTATTCTAGGTCTATTCTGGTTCCAGATGAATTTTAGGAGTAATTTTTCTAGATCTAAGAGGTATGCTAGTAGTATTTTGAAGGGGATTGCATTAAATATGTATAACAATTTTGGGAGAATGGCCATTTTCACAATGTTTGTTCTTCCTATCCATGAACAAGGGATGTCTTTCCATTTTCTGAGGTCCTCTTCAATTTCTTTTTCAGGGTATTATAATTTTCCCTGAATAGATCTTTTAATTCTTTTGTTAGAGTGATTCTTAAGTATTTCACTTTTTGGATGCTATTGTGAAGGGTATGGCTTCTTGTATTTCTCTCTCAGTGATTTTGTTGTTAGTGTATAGAAATGCTATTGATTTTTGAGTGTTGACTTTGTATCCAGCTATGTTACTGAATTTATTTCTTATACCTAGGAGTATTTCAATGGAGTTTTGGGGTTCTTCTTTGTAGAGTATCATGTCATATGCAAATACTGACAATTTAACTTTCTCTTTTCTTATCCTTACTCCTTTTATTTCTCTCTCTTGTCTAATTGCTTTGGCTAGTTATTTCCAGCACTATCTTGAATAGAAGTGGTGATAATGGACATCCTTGTCTTGTACCTGATTTTAGGATAAAGGCTTTCAGTTTTTGCCTATTTAATATGACACTGGCTATTGGCTTGTCATAGATGTCTTTATCATATTGAGGTAAAGACCATCTATTCCATTTCTCTGTAAGGTTCTTATCATGAATAAGTGTTGGACCTTATGAAAAGCTTTTTCTGCATCTATAGAAATGATTATATGGTTCTTACATTTGGCTCTATTGATATGGTGGATTACATTTATTGATTTCCATAGGTTGGACCATCCCTGCATGCCTGGGATGAATCCCACTTGGTCGTGGTGTATAATCTTCTTGATAATTTGCTACATTCTGTTTGCTAATATTTTATTGAGAATTTTTGCATCTTTGTTCATTAGGGAGGCTGGCCTATAGTTTTCTTTTTTAGTTGGGTCTTTCTCAGGTTTTGTTACTGTAGAAATGAGTTAGGAATAACTGCTTATCTTTTAATTGCATTGAAGATTTTGAGGAGTGTCAGCTTTAAGTCTTCTTTGAATTTCTTGTAGAATTCCACAGTGAATCCATCTGGGCTTGGGCTCTTCTTCGTTGGTAAGGATTTAATTACATTTTCAATTTCATTAAAAGAAATTGGGTTATTCAGCAGTTTTACATCTCCTTGACCCCACTTTGGTATTTCGTATGTTTCTAGGAATCTGTCCATTTCTTCTTTGTTATCAAACCTATGAGTAGAGGTTTTCAAAATAGGCGTTGATAATCTTTTGTATCTCCACAGAGCCTGTAGTGATTTCACCCTTTTCATTCCTTATTGGATGAATTTGGGTTTTTTCTTTTCTTTTTTTAATGAGGTTGGTAGAGGTTTATCAATTTTATTTATTCTTTCAAAGAGCCAACTCTTGATTCATTGATTCTTTGCATTGTTTTCTTAGTCTCTATTGTATTGATTTCTTCTCTGATCTTTATAATTTCCTCTCTTCTTTTGGCTTTGGGCTCAACTTACTCTTCTTTTTCTAGATTTTTGAGTTGTAGCATCAGATTGTTTATTTGTGTTCGTACTGTTTTTCTGATGTGGAAATTCACTGCAATAAATATTCCTCTGAGGACTTCGTTCATTGCATACCACAGATTCCGGTAAGTTGTATGTGTATTTTTGTTTGCTTGTAGATATTGTTTAATTTTTTCTCTAATTTCCTCTGTGACACACTGATTGCTCAGGAGTGTATTATTCAATTTCCATGTGTTTGTGGGGGGTTTTGCAGTTTCTTTTATCATTAATTTCTAGTTTCATGGCACTCTGATCGAATAAGATGCATGAGATAATTTCAATTCTTTTGCATTTACTTAAGTATGTTCTGTGGGCTAGTTTATGGTCTATTTTAGAGAATATCCCATGTACTGCTGAGAAGAATCTATATTTTGATGTTGTTGGGTGGGACACTCTGTATACATCTATGAGGTCCATTTGTTCACAGATGTGATTCAGTTCTGTTATTTCTTTCCTGATTTTCTGTCTAGTTGATCTGTCCCTTTGTGTCAATGGCATGTTATTGTTATTGCTTATTTGACTTTTTATTTCTGTTAATATTTGTTTTGTATAGCTGGATGCTCCTGAATTTAGTGCATATATATTTAATATTGTTATCTCTTCCTCTTGAAGTTTTCCCCTAACTAGTATTTTAGTGACATTCTTTATCTCTTCATTTTTGGTTTGAAGTTCACATTGTCTACAAACAGAATAGCTACCTCTGCTTTTTGGGGTGTTCCTGTTGCATGGAGTACTGTTTTCCATCCTTTAACTTTCAATCTATGAGCTTCCTTTTGGGTTAGATGGGTTTCCTATATACAGCATATGGTTGGATATTGTTTCTTGATCCATTCTGCCAGTCTGTTTCTTTTAATTGGTGAATTGAGGACATTTACATTAAAGGTTATAAATAATATATATTGGTTTATTTTTGACATATTAACTTTCTGATGTTGCTTCTTTACCTTTCCACTCTGTTTAATCATCTGGCTTGCTTAGTGGTTTTTTTCTATGTCTATCTAGTATGTCTTTCAGCATTCTTTGCAGGGTTGTTTTGGTGGTCATGAAATTCTTCAGCTGTTCTTTGTCATGCCTCCTCTGGCAGTTCAGGAAGCTGGGCTGCATCTTAATCACTGGGAGTGATGGTCCAAAGCCCTCCTGGAGCACAAGCACACTGGCAATCTCCTTGCATGATCTCAGCTCCTGGGACTGATTGGAGGTCACTGGATGTGGCCCAGTCAGGCCCATGGGATTTCCCATGCCTCCTCTGGTGGCTCAGGAAGCTGGATGGGGTCAAAGGTTTATTTCTTACAATTTTGGAGGTTTCAGTCCATCCTCAGCAGGCTCCAAGGCAAGGTGGCATAGCCAGGCCACCCTTCATGGCCCCCACAAAACAGCAAGAGTGAACTGTGCAATAGAGAAAAGATACAACTTCTTCCTGCCCTTATACTGTATGCCAGCTCCACATCACCTCAGTGTGTGTAGCATTCACATCACCAATCCCAGAGCCAAGCAACAAACCAATCACAAATGCCAGACTCAGTGGTATCCATGATTGCATAAGGCTTGGTGGGGAGCATTTGAACACAAACCATAACAACTCTATGCAGTATCCAAGACCTTTCTAGTTCTATGTTTACATGCAAAATTTCTTGGTTATATGGACTGGACTATTTCTTTCTGTTTTTTCAGATACTACTTAATTACTATACAAGGCAATTATAGTACTTCTATTTCAGAAATGTTTAAAGAATTAACATACCATTTATCTTTATAAACATTTAATATCACCATACTATTTAATTTTGTTTATTGTATGGTTCTGTCTATCTTTTCAAATCATTAGTGCATCAATCACCATTGGGTTGAACATTTTGGTTTCCACTATTGTGAGTTACTTAAATATAATTTTTTACCCATTGTTTTCTCTTGAGCAGTTTATCTTTTTCATACAGATTTGTAGAAGTCCTTCATGCATTCTGAATTCTAATTTTCAGTCAATGTATTAAAAATATTTTTCCTACTTTGGATCTTATATTTTCTATGCTTTTTTAATGAAAGGGTTTTTTTTTTTACTTCTTTTTGCTACATATTATTATAAATATAAGGAAAATTTTTATTATAGTTTACCATTTTCACACCTTCTTTTGGAAGCTATTGTCTATAGTGAAGGCAAAAGTATGTTCATATATATCTCCTCACAAAAAGTTTTTTCTTCTTTTACTCAAATTTTTAGATGTATCTGGAATTCATTTGTGTTTCATATGCTAAGAAATGTCTGTCACATATATGTGCTCCATATAGGAGTAGACTCACACTGCCTTTTTGCCTATAAACCTGATTAGCATGTATCCTTATTTGGCACACTTGCTTTTTATTTTTGACTGTCATGTCGGTATGTAAGCAGTCATCTCACTGAATCATCACCATGTGAATGAATTTGAGTGAACAGCATTTTTAAGACTTAATTTAACATCTTATTATAGCCATCCACAATTAAAGATTCATTTTTTAATGACCACTTGAATAATCTCTTTAAAAACTATGAGAATTGTTCATGGAGAGTGCATTCCTATCTAGCCCATCATCATTTACTTAGCTTTAGATCTTTACAGAGTGCTGGAATGAGTACTTCAAAGTCACATTTTCTCTGTGTATTCAACTACAGCAAGGGTAAGCCCTAGAAATGAATTTCAGTAGACAGAAAGCAAATCATGGCTCACTCTGAATGAAGTATGATTGGACAGGTGAATTACAGCCCAGAAGCAGAACCATATTTCAGGACAATAGTCTACAGTTTCTTTCTGATCAATGTATGACCCACAAATAAGCACTCTAAAAGATTAATCCAACCACAAAAACGTTTAGGAAGACAAATCAGTGAGTGTATTGAATCTCTGTGTTAAATTTTCCCATGGAATGAGGAACTAGAAAAAACATAAAATAACTATATGTTTATATGTAGCCATAAATACTATTTTGTAAGAATTTGCTCTTTATTCTATAGTAAGCAACAATGTGTCAAGAAATATGCTTTGTACTAAGCAAGAATTGACTCATTTAAATACTATGTGTTGATTTAAATGCATTGTAAGAACATCTTGGTTTCAAAAATGAATCATATATTTATAAACATTCCTGAAAAAAACTTCCTACATCAAATATCAATGATATCAGACCATTAATTCTGTTTTTAGCTATTAATATTATTAGACATTATTCTGATCAAGGAAAGGATTTGTTTCAGGAAATTTACAAGTTCATTGTATGTTTTATTTATTTTTCTATGTTCTCCTTATGTGACTTCAGATCTGAGTTCATGAACACATCACTCTTCATACTCTAACTCTAGATTAGTTTACTAACTTCTCTCCACTTCCGCCTCCTCTTGCCTAGATGTAGTTTGCTTTGGAATGTCTTACACTTTTCTCCCTCCATCAACACAACACTTTATTTTTAAGTCATTTTATTTACCTTAAAAAATGTAGCAGCTTTCTTATTTTCTATCTAGAAAAAGATTTTTCAAGATCTATTTTGTTGTTTCCATCATTTTTTAAATCATTTCCTGATTCTTCCAGAAAAACCTTCTCTCTTTCTCTCTCATCTATGTTCCTATAAGTTATTTCTTAGGTTTACAATTCTTTAGTGGTAGCAGCTTTCAGAGGTTAGCTTTAATAACAAGACTTTTAACTAAGTATGACAAATTACAAATAGTTTCTTAGTGTCTCTTTCTAAACTAGTGTATACTTTAGCCACTTGTTTCATGTGCCTATTGAATGTTTAAAATGTGCTGGTGTGGCAAAAGTTCTCAATTTTATTATATTTACTTATTATTACATTTTCAAATTAAATAGTCAAATTTTATATAGTGAATATGCATATTTGGACTGTGAGATAAAATGTTCTTGTTACTAGAGAAAGTTCTGTTGTATAGAATTGGGAAATGCAAGCTTACGGTAAAATTTTAGAAAGCATGAGTTAATTAATGAGTTGTACAGGAAATGTTGATTTTAATGGACAAGTACCAACTAAGTAGAATATACTCAAGATCATGTTGATGTGGATAATTTTGTAACAACTTTGCAAATTTTGTCATATCCTAGAAAGGAACAGGCAATCTCATCTTGAACAAAAAGGAAGTGACAATGTGAAACAGCAAAGAAAGGACAGAGATAAACTTTGCTTTTGTTTACACAAAACTCATTTTTCTGAGATAGCAATAAATACCATCTTTTAAGGACAGAGGCAAATAAAAACTAGGATTGAAGTAGAGGAAAGAAATGAATTGTTTGAAGTATGAACTACTCCACACAAGGAGGAAAATTGACTTACTTTTTTCCAAATACTGCATTTAATTTGGCATTAATACCCTTTAGAATGGCTACTAATTTTTTTAAAGGGAAAGTAGCAAGTGCTGGCAAGGATATGGAGAAATTGGAACACTTGAACATTGCTAATAGCAATGTAATATGGTACAGCTGAGAAACAGTATGGTGATTTCTCAAAAACTTAAACAGAATTATCAAATGATCCAGCAATCCCACTTCTAGGGATTTACTCATAAGAACTGAAAGCAGAGACTCGAAGATTTCTTGTGCTTTGTTGTTGCTGTGAAGCTGAAGGCTCAGAACTATTTGTATACTCATGTTCATAGCAGTCTTAGCCAAAAAGTCAAAAGGTAGAAACAACCCAATATTCATCAATGTGTGAATGTACAAACAGGCTGTGATATGTTACATGAAGAGGAATGTTATTTAAACTTAAAAAGGAGTGATATTATGATATATGCTATAATATAAAAAAACTTTTTAAAACATTATGCTAACTGAAATGTCAGCGTACACAATATCTGTACTGTGTGGTTCCATATATATAATACATTTAAAATAACAAAAGTCCTGAACAGAAAGTAAAATGGGTCTGGCAAGGACTACATATGGGAGACAGACAGTTATGATTTAAAGGGTACAGGGCTTTTGTTTGGAATGTTGAGAAATTTCTGAAGATGGAGAGTGGTGATGGTTACACAACAGTGTGAGCACACTTAATGTCACACAATATGCTTCAAATTGGAAAATTCCTCATTACACTTATTTTACCAAAATTAAAATTGATTTTGACAAATGATTATTAAAGACCTATTTTTGGGTGAGTACCCACATCCCTTAGAAAAATACCTTTACTCCTAATTTGGGCTCTCAATATCCTCTAAAAATGTGAATTTCAAATAGGGCATCACATAGTCTCTTTTCTTACTAATTTTAAGAAAAAAGCAATAACTAAAATGAGTTACAGCAAAAATGATGTAGATATAATCTGTTCCCTGTGCTATACTATAGTAAATAGGGTATTCAGTACAGAAAAAAGCATCACTGTAGGTATCATTGATGGAATTAAATTTTGCTTAATGTACACAGAAAGTGGCAAGAAGATACTCATTTAATTAGCATATTATGTTATAATTTTGAGTATTGTAAGATAATCAAGGTTATGAAAAATCTTTATTAAAGTGGTATCATGTATTAGGGCATAAGTGCTTCTTAGTATGGGAGCTGGCAGGGTATGATGGAGGTTTTAGAATGATAAAGGGATTTTGGCATGAAACAACTGTATAGCTGGATGCAGAGGATCTGAGACCCCCAGGAGAACTTCCACTGGGTCTTGTACAAAGTGGCCAGTAAGGCAATGTCTTAGCCAGCAGCACCTGCAAACCACCAGATCAAAGGCAAATATGATCAAGTGGGATTTTTCCAGTGACACAAATGTATGCGAATTTAGTGCATTGCAGATCATGGAGCATCTGTTCCTTTGCTCACTCCTGGGACGGGGCAGGGTAAGACAAGCCTGGTCTTGCTGCTGTGGTGGTGACAGCACAGGCTGTACTTGGTGCTGAAAATAAAGAAACCACAACATTGGTCTTTCCCTCTATGTCCTCATATTATGTGGTTTCATGCTTTAGTTATAATATTGATACAATCCATCTTTCTGTTCCATCATCTTTAATGCTTTAAGAGTTTAAACTGTTTTATTTTTTAAGAGAGTATGCCTCTTTTTAAGAGACAATAATGTAAGCTACTTTAAGAACTGGGATTTATTGTTCTGTTACATTTTATAAAAATTAAGGCTAGTCGTGTACCAGGCAGAGTGAGGCATGACCTGTAATTTTCTTTCCAAGAAGGTAATACAGTGAGTTGACTTTGTCAAATTTTCCTTGAGGTTGTACACTGTAGGTATCATTGATAGAATTAAATTTTGCTTAATGTACATAGAAAGTGGCAAGAAGATATTCATTTAATTAGTGTATTTTAATGTTATAATTTTGAGTATTATAAGATAATTAGGATTATAAAAACTTTTATTAAATTGGTACCATATATTAGGGCATAAGTGCTTGTTTGCTATTTTTCTAGAGATACACTTTTAGAAAAAGTGCATTTAGTAGTGAATAGTTTTTAAGTTTCCTTACTCCCTAGTGTTAAGACAGCAGAGAAAGTTTCCATTTGGAAAGCTACAAAATTTTGCCTACCTGTCTCTAGTTCAGCCATTTTATTTAATTTCTTTTTCTTATTTTTTATCCATTAAGTCCCTTTTACAAAGTGAAAGAATTTAATCTATGAAACACAAAGACGATATGAAGCTACATGCCATTGAGATGCTCCCCATTCAATTAATTTTCTTTCCATTTGTTTCCATGGAGTATTCTTGATTCACTTTGCTATTTTTGTCTCTCATTACTCTCCCAGAATGCCGAAGGTCACAGATATGCACATTTTCTATTTCATGTCAATAGGCATGTATCAAATACTGATTTTTTTTTTTCCCCCGGGGATTGAACGCACGACCATGTTCTTGCAAGGCAGGCACTTATGCCGCTGAGCTAAATCCCCAGCCCAAATACTGATCTTTCTAGAAGACGGTGTAGTATACCTTTAAAAAGCCACAGAAGTGAATGCATACACATATTTTTGTCTTTGTAAATTTAGATTAGAGCATAGGCCAGCCCTGGAACACCAGTACATCAACAGGGTGTCCCACGGCTGCCCCACTTACTTTTACATGTTTGTGTAAAACTTATTTAGTTCTCTCTCAAAAGTTAGTTTTAGAGCAAGTCTTTTCTACTAGCACCATAATTCATTCATTTTCTTCTTTTCTCTCTTTACCCTCTTCAGTAACTGAATCCTTTATTTTTATAATTATTTCTATTCTGAAAAAAAGATTTTAATGATCCTTCTTTATCCTGAAATTATCGTATCATATCTTTGCTCACCTTCATTACTGTAATTAATTTATAAAATTAAGTTTCTTGCTGGGTATTTAGCTCAGTGGCATAAGTGCCTGCCTGGAAAGTGTGAGGTCATGAGTTCAATCCCTGGTACAAAAAACAAAACAAAAAATTAAGTTTCTTGCCATAGTGCCCTTTACATAAGTGTTTATAATTATTTACCCCCTCAATCAATGGTAAATTTAAACATATCTTACCTGATCGCAGTTAGATTTTAATGTTGCAAAATCAATGGCCATACTTCAAACATCCTCTTACTTCAAATCTTTGCAACACTTGAAACTTATCTAACAAACTACAAAAAAAAAATCTCTTTTAGATCTACCCTACACATAAGTTCCATTCATATATAGAAGAGATTATTTGTAAAACATTTAAAGTCTTTCCATGGGAAATCTGCATGTTTGTTTAAGTTATGCTGTCTCTATTTAAAGAATTAAGGTTTTGATTTGAAATTTAGATATATTTTCATATGACAAAGATTTATATTTTTGGTTCCTGTTTTCTTAAACTCTGCTTTCTGTTTCTTACATTATCTGCATTTTTTAGGTGACCTACTGTCAGATGAAGATTTTATCAAATGATTTTTGTGCCACATCCAAAATTATATGATTACAACAAGAATATTTTAGACACATGTTTTTAAATTTTTTTTTCCATCTAGCTGTGTAATTTAAATATATTGGACAGTAGTATGGGAATATTGCCTTCCTTGTCTCAGGAAAATATCCCTTCACAGGAGAGGGAACACAAGTGTAAGGACAGATTCATTCTACATGCCAACCGATGAACACATGAGGTTTTGGGGAACACGTATATATGATTTAGGGTAATAATATTCTAATTTTTATGATAAAATTTGGATTTTTTTAAATGTTTGTGTAAAAATTGCCACCAGTTGCCCTATTTGTTACTAGTTCATATTTGCAGAATTAAAATATCTAAAACAGAATCTCTTTAAGTTCATACTTCACTACTAGGCAAGTAATTTCTTCCTGTAATTGTTTTAATGAAGTTTGAAGGTATTTTCAAGTTTTTATTGTCTATATAATACATACAACAGAACATACATAAAATATCTTTTCCATGTTGGAAGAACCAATACTCTTGAACCTAACAAAATTTGCAGTAGTATGTTTTGTAGAGTTACTGAATAGTTATACATTTTATGAATAATCAGAAACACAAATAATAAAGCAAAAATACCCATGAGATTAATTTATCAAACCATGCTATCAAAATTTATAACAATTTATAGGTTTATTTACAATGAACATTTTAAAATGATTTCTTATTTCCTTAGTGTTTTTCTTACTGTATTTGCCAGTTGATCACTTTTCCAGTCATTCCTATTGCCCATGTATCAGTTTCCTTGAACAGGTAGACGTTTCTGGTTTTCTGGAGTATGCTGCATATTTGTTCTCTTTCTTTCTTTTCTTTTCTTTTCTTTTCTTTTCTTTTCTTTTTTTTTTTTTGTAGCAGGGATCAAACTATCAAACTCATGACCTCGTGCTTGCTTCCCAGGTGCTTATGTCACTGAGTTAAATCCCCAGCCCATGTCCTGCATACTTCTTAAGGATTAGCTCAACCTGGTCTTTGGTCATTTTCGTATCTCCCAATTTTTTTTTAATGTATTTTGTGTCATAGCATGTCTAAAAATAGAAAATAAATAAATACATTATAGTTATATAGATAGATTGAGTGTTCTAATTGTAACTTTGTCGCACATCATATTCAGAGGAAATAAAATATAATATTTCTGGTTCTATGATGGTCTTTATGAAATAGTTTAAGCTGGGTCTTCACTTCTGTTATATTACATAAGTCTTAAATTTATACTTTCATTGCACTTTTACCTTCCTGTGATTTTTACCTTTTCTTTGTTTCTTCCTTTACCAATTTGGACTTTTGTTTACAAATGTTATGTTTATATGTAGATAAATTATATCACACTTGAGATAAAATACAATCTAATTTCTCGAGGATGATTAATGTAGATTGCTTTTTAAATCTTACCTATTTAAACAGATACAAACAAAGACATAATTCTTTTATTGCCATTGCAGAACTCCTTGTAGGAATCACATATCCTATTTCAACCCAAATAAAAACAATTATTTCCAAGCTATTTAAAAATAGGCTGAATGCTGTATGATTCTTTGTGTGCATTGCTTTTCTAGCTCACATTCTAACTAATCAAACATAAATCAATAAACCCAACTGTAACTAAAATACATCTGTGTTTTTAGAAATGAAAATACATTTTGCAGAATGAAAGCAAACAAACGTTCCAAATCTGAGACTATATGATTTACATCCTTGTGTAATGAGAATGATACTGAGTATATAACTTAGAATTTAAATAAGGTTTCCTACTTGGAAGATTTTAACTGGAGGAATGTTGCTTTGTTAATGAAAGTAATATAAAATACTGCTTCATTTAAAAATAAAATAATTTAAGATTCAATATGGTCTTCAACCAAGCCTCATATAAACATAAGCTAGCATTTTTATTTAGTCTACCTCTGATGGAAGCTAGATATATTACTTAGGGTCTCTAGAGGAACAGGATATGAACATAAATATCCCCCAAAACCTCATGCATTCACTGGTAGGGTTTTTGGAAGGTGATTGGATTACGAGAGTTTATAGTTGGTTGTCCTAATTTGGTCAGAAGTGGGTACTAGACACGTGACATACAAAGGTCTATCTCTTTCCATTTCCTCACATCATCTCCAATTCTGGCTGTGCCATGAGCCCTGTTACCTCTGCGATAACTCTAGTCTGTGGAACCATGAAATGGAGCAATTCAAGGTTATAGACTGAAACTTCTGCAACTGTGAACCAGATAAACCTTCCTGTATTAAAGTTGTCAGTGTGAAGCATTTTGTGTCAGCAATAAGAAAGTCACTAAGGCAATACATACATGGTAAGAGGGCTTTTATTAGACACAGAATCAGAAGCTGGGCAATCCATGGCAGTGGCTGTCTATATACCAGAGACACAAAAGATCAGTAGTTTATTCAGTTGAGGAAATTCAAACCATATAAGAGTAATGATCAAAAATGCAGTGCCAATCAAAGTCTAAATCTCTGGAGAAGTGCTGGTCTGATTTCACACTGCAAGGCAGAAAAAGCTGATGTTAACGTCTGAAGGCAATGGCAATGGTAATAACAAAACATTAATTTTCTCGAGCAGAGTGGAGTTTTTCAAGTGCAGACCAACTATCTTAGCTACTTCTCTCATTGTTCAGACAAAATACCCAACATTCAAAGTTAAAGGATGAAATGTTTATTGTATCTCACAATTTGTACAAATTTCAGTTCACAATTGCCTAGCTCCATTTCAGGGTAACAAGAGAGGAAAAAGAGATCAAGACAGGCTGAAGGCAAAAGGCTACAAGGCAGCAAGCAACAAGCAACCACAGCAGCAAGTGGTAAAAGCAGCCCTCTTTCTGTCCCTTGTATTATATCTAAGCTGCACACCTTTAGGGCAGGTAGCACACACACCCATGGTGGGATTTCCCCTTACTTATACACAGAACTATGCCAGTCCAATCAGTGGTCTAATTCAGTAATCACACACCCTTAATCCCAGCATCACATACTCTAAATCCAGTCTCCTCTGAAAAGCCACATGTATGACCACATCAGGCTTTGGGGGAACCTCTAGACACAAACCATAACACCAACTTACTACTTCCTCTTTCATTTCATCCATCTTAGACTGCAAGCCTTTTGGATGATACCATTCATAGTCAAGGCAGGTCTTTTTTTCTCAGGTTGCTGATCTGTATGCCAGTATCTCTGGAAACATCCTCACCAACACATAGAGAAATGTGTTTTACCTGTCTGCTAAGTACCTCCAAATCCAGTCAAGCTGACAATTATGTTTAACAGTTACAATAAGTCCAGTAATATCTTCTGATCTTTTTTGTGTGTGGAATGAAAGTACAGATGAAATGAGTATATTAGACATTAAATCATAAAATACTGGAAAAGAGCTTGGGCATATTTATAATCTTTTACCTTGTCAATAAACAACCAGTGGTCCAAATGTGGAAAGAGATATCAAGAAATAAAGCATAAGGTAGAAATTAAGTGAATATCAGCATACATGCTAATATAAGATGTGAGTGAAATGAAATGTGTTTTGCAAATAGTTTCAATTAAATGTATTTATTTTAGAAATTATTGGAAGAATTCTAAAAAGAATTGTAAAAATGTTCACTGTAAACTTTACAGCAATAAAATGACCAGAATTTGATGAATAGAATGGTTATAACAAAATTTAATAATTTGTGTTTTAACTATTTTATGTTAGATAGAAGACAAGTTCTTTCTTTCCAAAAATTAATATAAATTTTTTCTAATTACTTATCCCCCAAATTTCAGTGATTTTAAATGCTAGAAAATACGTTCATAACATCTATGTTACAAAAAATCTAATATTGTATTCATGGGTGTATATATGGATGGGTGATGAGTTATGTGAAATATTTTTATAAAGCTATTATATTTCTAAAAAGATGAAATCCAATAAACATACTACATTCTTTAGAAATGGGGAAAACTATATCAATTACTGACTCTACTGTTTTCTGTGCTTTTTATGTTTTGTTGTAAAGTTCCAAATTATATTTTTGCATTCTGTGGCCTGTGCATTTAGTTGGCAATATAAAAGCAAACTTAAAATTATCCAAAGAATTTTAACTATAGAAAGAAGAAAATTACATCTAGAAACAAACCATGCATTCACAATCAATGTAATTTGAAGGGAAAATGCAACAGTAAACTAGCTTGACTTTAATGCTAATATTTCTATTACACTTTAATGTATCAATTTATTTTGCTAACATTATAATGATAATGTAATAAGGTATACTGAAGCATTTTTTTTTCCAAAAAGGAGAAGGGGCATGGCATTTATTGACACTATACCACTTCTTATATACAATTCTTTTATATTTTAATTTCATCTATTCTTTTTCTGAGAATGTAGGATAAATATTATTATATTCACTCAAAATATAAAAGTGACATAGAGACAAAATCTATATACAAAGCAAAGGTAGGGTTCTATCTAGTTACAAATCACCCTTGTTGTTGTCACCTTTGCCTGGCATTTATTAAATACATTATTGAATAGATTTTTTTGAAAACTATTCATACATTTGCTCATCAGTGACATGTGTAAGAATTGCAAAATTACATAAATAAACAAGAAGCAAGAACTATATATTATGTTTCTTGACAGTTGGTAATTAACAGATTCTTTTATTTTTTGCCATCTTTTAAATAGTGAATATTCTATTTAGATAGTATATACCATAGAAAGCAGTGCTGTAACTGAAAAATATTTCATCAGGTAGAATATCCTAGATCAGTGTAGGGACAGCAATGCCAATGTGGCATTGAGACTCTCTCCTGCTACTGATTGCTTAGGATAATGGATGTAACCTATACTTAAGGCAAAAACACTCTGAATGGAGGCTTGCAGGGAATCTTTTATTCTTATAAACTGCAAGGACACTTAACTAGCACCCTTCTGGCTAAATAGAAGGTTTAAATAGGAATAATAATACTGTACAATTTATATCCTAGATTATAGAAATAAAGGTACTTCTGAAAATTCACTTCAAGTGTGCATATAATATATATGTTCAAGAATATTGTGATTTTTTTTCATTGTTCATCATTTCACAAGTCACAGATTTTGCTAATCATTTCTTCTTTCCTCATGTGTCACCATTTAACTACTGGTAATGGCAAGTATAAGTTATCCATAAAAACAGGTGTCTTGGTCAGCTTGGGTTGCCATAACAAACTACAATAAATTGGTAGCTTACCCATTTATTCCTTCCAGTTCTGTAAGCTGGGAAGTCTGAGATCAGCTTGCTAGCAGGATCAGACTCTTAGTGAGGGCCCTTTCCTTGGTTTATAGACAGGCAACTTCTTTCTTGTGTTTTCATACATTGAAAAGAAGCTAGTTAGCTGCTGGGCCTCGTATTAATAAGGCATTAAATCCAGGCACAAAGGCTCCACACTCAAGATACAATTATCTTCTAAAAGCTTCACTACCAATTACCATCACATCAGTATTAGGTTTTCAATATATGAATTTAGAGGGTACATAAATACTCAGTTCATAAAAAAGGCTTAATTTCTTACCAGTAGTTGAATGTCACACAGACCCTAGCATCTAATATAAAGACTTTGCACAGTACATTATTTTATCATGCAAGTACAGTGTAGATGGATTGCGTGAATGAAACCAGGCTCTCTAATAGAAAGAAAGTTAAGTTTTGGAAACATATATGCTAAAATCATGAAACAAGGGATATCTCCTTTTTTTTAGTACAGGAGCAGCCCTCAGTTTAATTTGATCCTGAAAATATTTCCTCATTAAAGTCAAGTGGTCCCCCTCAGAAATCAGTCACAAACATAACAATGTCTAAAAGACAGAAAAATAATTTATCAAGCACATTTGCATTTAAAAGAAACTCGTAAAGAATGCTAGCACTAATAATAACTAGAAAACAGTGAGGAAATCAAAGAAATACCAACATCTGGGAAGCAAATTTGTCGAATCTATTGTTTTTTGACTACCTGGAGAATAAAAGTTGAGCTCTGAAAAGAATTACTAATCAAAAACACTAAGAATGCAATAGAAAATGACCTGTAATATCTCACTAAGGATTTTGCCATTCTACCAGATGAAGTGCATCAAATAATTAGGACTAGAACTGCTAAATGGCTGAATAGTTGATGGGGAACATCCATCCATACGTTAGACTGTTTTTCCAACTACAAAGCATTTTATGTCTTCTATCAGGCAGCCCCAGCTTTTTACATGGTAATCTTGGGGTTCCAGGAAACAGCAAATAAAGTGCTCCAGTTAGCCCAAACTTTTCTAGTTTTTGCTTATCTCAAGTTTACTAATGCTTTCTTGGACAAACCCAAATCCATAGCCAACTCAGATTTAAAATTTGGGGAAACAGATTCTACCTGCTCATTGGAGAATCTGTACCATCACAATGGAAGTGTAGGGATTAAGGAAGTAATTTAGGAGTATTTCATAACAATTTATATAATTGACAACATAGTACTTCCATTTCTGTATAATAATAGTTTTAACAATAGTAGGTATTAATATAATCAATTCTGTTGTGTTGTAAAAATGTTAATTGTTAAAGAAAATATAATAATATTTTAACGTTGTACATAAAAAAATAGTTTCCATGCTAAATATTCAACTTATCTAATGTATTCAAATTTTTAAATACAGTTAGATAAAAATTAAATGCACTGTCACTTTATAAAGAATTTCTTTTTTTTTTTTTTTGGTACTAGGGGTCAAACTCATGACCTTGTGCTTGCCAGGCAGGCACTTAAGCCACTGAGCTAAATCCCTAGCCCTTATAAGAAATTTCTTAATGCAATTCCACTTTCTCATAGTTTTTAAATTACATTATATGAAATTTAAAAATTAACCAAATTGACTTAAGAATTTTTTTGCAAATTTTTTGTTACATACTCTAAAAATTGGTAAATGCAAAATTCCCTCAATTTACAGAATATAATTTACAGCAATTTAATATATTAATAATATTCACCAGTTGCATGTATGACTTATCTGTGAGTTTGCAAGACTTATATTACATCTTAAGGAATCAAATAAACACTTAGAACTTGAAAAAAGAAGTTGAAAGATGGAAAGTATTTCCAAAATAAGTTTCAGGACCAACATGCTAAAAGACTTTGAACTTCATTTAATTGCTTTCTCTTCATTACAGTTTTTAAACATCTTCCAGATATCTTTCGGGATATCCTCTAGCTTTGGACCCATAGCAATTGATTATCTTAGCAGTTTTTGACTTTAATTTCTTTTGCTATTCTCATGCACTTATCAGTGATAAAGATTACTGACTTAAACTCAAGGAAACCATGAATGTTAATTCTTTTTGTAAAACCTTACATTTTTGATTCAATTCAGTAAACATAAGATACTAATACATCTTGATAACAAACATAAATCTAACTGTATGCATTTCTTTCCCTAAACTCTGGGCAATATGAGAAAACAAGAAACAGTGTATGTGATGCATATTATTCCATATTTCTGTGGCTTCTCATTCACTTGCATAGACATTTTACATGCGTCTGAACAGATTTTCTCCACTTGTTCCAGTACCAATCAGGACATCATTTTATGACATGCATCACATCGCACGGGCCTTGTCAATTTGAGGAGCTATTTTTTTCCAGTAGACTATGAATAACTGAGGCAAAGAACTGATTCCAAAATTGTGCTCTGCACAAGATTGCTTCCAAGTGCATGAATTCTAAGAACAAAACTCTAAATCACGTAACATATACAATGAAGTAGGCTTACGATTTTATTGTAAAATTTCTCTGACAAAATGTCATCATATTTACTTTGTCATTATATTTCCTCATTTTAACTCTAAATTCTAAAACATCATAATATAAATTAACCAATTATCTTGTGAATAGATACCCTGCTAGTGCCAAACTGCTTCTTTTTTTTTTTTTTTTTTCATTTTAACTCTAAAGAAAATTTATTGTAGTTCTCACACCTATCCCCTTTCCCCATGGTGTCAGTGCAACTGCAGACCTTTTATTACTTTGTAACTGGAGGGCTGGCAAATAAGCTCAGCGTGCTTGAGCAGAAAATGTTGACAGATAATTAGATCTGGAGGCAAAGATGGTGGAATATTAAAGTTTTTTATGGGCAACATTGATTTCTTACACATCCACATTTTACTTGAGAAAAGAGAAATTGTATTTTAGAATTTCTGTTGGGGAGTTTAAACATCTAGTCAATTCTTAATGAGTTTACAGAAAGAATCTTACCTATGTAGCTTTTAAATCTTTCTCTACTTTGTGGGAAAATTATTTATTGTAGATGCAGGGATTCTGAGATAGTACACTGCTGAATTGAAAGGACAAACAAACCAACCACTTTAAATTTACACAATTATTCTAGACAGTCCCTTGAAAAACATAAAATTATATTTGTAAAACTTCTGAGTATTCCTTAGAATGCACAGTATTCTTTGGCGTCTTTGAAGAAATAATCAATCCTCAAAGGAATCCTTGGTCAGTGTTTAACCAGCTAGGCTGATTTCCTGTCAAAGTCGGGAAGTAGCAGTAAAGCAGACATAGATAGAGTAGAAAAGGAGTAAGTAATTTATGTGAAATAAAGAAAAGCAGACAAAGATCCCCAGAAGTGTAGAGACTCCAGAGAGAAATAATTAAGGCAGATTTCTTCCTTATGGCATTCATCTTTGGTGAGCCGGAACTCTCGACAGTCTTGACATGGGCTTCAATGCTTAGATGTATTAGGAGATTTTATGAATCACTTATTTTCTGACACAACTGTTCAAAAACTGTAGGGTGTCCCACAGGTGGAATTATTTTTTTTTACAGACAAACATCTGTCATATATATATATATATATATATATATATATATATATATATATATAATTTTATTTTAAACAATGAGCTGGAAAGAAACGTGTGTGTGTGTGTGTGTGTGTGTGTGCCTAGTTTTTCTTCTTCCACTTCCCCCTCCTTTCACTAGAATTAGCCCCTAGGAAATTTGTTTTCATGTTTATTTTATGTTTCCAAACAATAGAGCCTGGTATATTACAGATGTTCAGCATCTACTTACCTGTGTGTGTACTTAGTGCTAAAAGGCTAAAAGGGCTCTAAATTCTTAAGAGTAAATTATTCTTTCTCGACTACCAGACCATTTTCTTAAACATTCCTCTGGCTTCCATTATCCCATTCACTTTAAGTCAGCATTTGACATCAGTTCTTTCAGACACTCTTTTTAGAAATACTTTGACCAACCATAATCATGACATAGAAGTGCTTTTTTATAATTTTGTATTCTTTATATTTGCACTGTTGTCACACATCATATTTATTTGCATTGCCTATTTATTTTATATATTTATAATACTGAAACCAGAATTCCAGCTATGTTGTTTTTCACATATGACCTCCTGATTAAAATAGTTTTATAAAATGTTACCACTACCAAATACATTAAGCATTTACAATCTATTGTTCTGATTTTAGTTCCTAAAGCTGTTTCTTGGACATTTCTAAGAAACTCCATAGAATTGTTGCGTTCTTATTTGTAACTGAGAAAAAGATTTTAGTGAAAAAAAATACATTAAAGAGTAACTTGTTCTGAGTTAGTGCTTTTTTAAATTTTTTTTTATTTAGAGAAAAAAATGAAACAGAAAGTTAGTGCTTTTTAACTTAAAAAGTGCATACACATCACAAAGGATCTTGTTGCAATAGAATCAGTCCGTCAGTACATCTGGGTTAGGGCCAGACACTGCTTTTCTAACAATCTAACACTGTTTTCTAACAATGCTGCAAGGCTATGGCTCACATATGGAAAACCTAAACTTTCTAGTGGCACTGGAATATAATAGGGTTTTTTAAATTGCTATTTCTGAGAATCCCTGGGGATCAATTTCATTGATTTGGATGTAACACGGTTATTGGAATTTTTAAGGATCCCCAGGTGTGTCTAATATGCACGAAAGTTTAAGGACTGTTGCTTTAAGACATGACAGACTGTTCACTCAGTAACTGACTTTTCAATCATGTGGAATGGAATATGTGAATTATGAATGTTAACTAATGTCCTTTCAGGTCATGTATCTCAAAAACCAAAGGTAAATGTATGTACATAATTTGTGTATGCAATGATTTGCACTTTTAACAAGATTTTTATATCCTTTTAGAGTACATTCAATATGAGAAGTAATAGATTAAGGTAGTTTCTTTCACTGAAGCATTTACAGTCTCGTGAATTATCAAGTTAAAGAGCAGTAACTCCTTTAGCTCAATAAGAATTCTTTTACTACTTTTATTTATAGTTCATCCAACATCACAGTTTAAATTAGCCCTTTTCATTGTCACCATGTGTGATATTTGTTATGGAAATAGAGGACTCCCAGATATCATGGTGGAAAAGAATGAGCATGAATGTTCAAATCCGAGTTTAGGTTCACGTATTTCTCAGCTCAGTTATTCTAAGGGAAGTATCCAAATCCAACATGCTACCCTCCCTTTAAAAGGCAATAGTTATCTTGGGAATACATTATGAATTATAAAAGAGTTTTCATAAAAATGTCTGATGCATGCCAAAGTTGAATCTCCATGGATCCCATCACTTGTTTAGTAAAAATTATTATTGTGCATTTAATATACAAGTAAGAAAATAAGTTTTAAAAAATCAGTATTTTGTCTTTTATACAGATTCTCTTCATGTGTGAGAGTGTATGTGTGTGTGTGTGCGTGTGTGTGCTTGTGCTTGCATGTGTGTGTGTGTGTTGCAGTAATGTAGTCTTAAGAACTTAGAGCCATTTCAGCTCATCTTTAGCACTAAATATTTACATGCATAAATTAATGCTGGAAGGGACAAAAGTGCAGACTAGATCAGAGTGATGAGAGATTAATATGGAAAGAGATAAGTTTATGAAGTTTTCTTCAAAGTGACAACATTTCAACCTTCCTCTTGAAGGAAAATTTTATTATCTTATTATTCTGACAAAAAGGAATTCAATAATGATGAAAATGAGATTATACTGGCATATAAGAAAATTGCTGTAACCCTAAAACTAATGGGAAATAAAGACAATAAGTATACAACTGTGTTTTTGTAAAGATAATGGTAATTTAATCTTGGTAAAAAAGAAATAAATTAATGGTGAAATAACTCTATACCTTTAGGAAATGCAAATTGTAGCTCTTTCAGACTGACTGTATTGGAGAATATGAAAACTTACAAATTTTAATCAGGCATCTGAGTTAAACTATTTCATGGAAGAAGTCAAACAAAGAATCCAGCACACATCTTAGCTGTTGGCATGGTTGTATAGACAAAGGTTTAGACTTGGAGAATAATGTTAGCTAGTGTATTACATGTATTTTTGAAAATCAATTAAGTTTATTGATACATTTTAGGTAAATGATTACATATATGATGGGGAATTTGCACTTGCACATGATATATTTGATTCCTCTTTTATTCCTATTTCCCTCCCCTCTCTTCAAGCTCTCTTCTCCTCCTTCTGTCAAAAGTTTTGTGTCCACTTTTTCCTTCTTTTCTCGTTTTTTTCTTTTCCTTTCCTTCCTTCCTCACTCCTGCTTAGTTCTCCTGTCTATTTGAACAGTTTCTTACTATTTCACAATATCTATTATACATTTTAGTTCTTTTTTGCACTTTCTGTTTCCAACATCAGAGAAACAATCTGGTATCTATACATGTGTGACCGGTGTATTTCATTTATGACACTGCACTCCAGGTGCAATGTCATAAATACCTAAGTTTATCACTCATGGAGTCTGAGAAGTGCTCCACTGTATAAAAAAACACATCTTCTTTATTCATTCACTGGTTGATGGACATTTGGGTAATCCAAGATATAGCTATTACACTCTATGCCACTATAAACATGGATGTGCATACATAGCTAAGGTGTGCTTTTAATTATTTTGGGAAGATATCAAAAAGGGGAAAACCTGGGTCAAATGAAACCTAGTTTTTGTGGAATCTCCATACTGATTTTCACAGTGGTTGCACCTGTCTTAATTTGTATGAATGGTGGAGAAGAGTGCCTTTTTCCACACAGCCCCTCCAACATTTATTATTGGTAGATTTCTTTATGATAGCCATTTTTTTAGAGAAGGAATCTCAGTGTTTTATTTGCAGCTTCTTTTACAACCAGTGATGTTGAATATTTTTTCATTCACCATTTCTACTTCTTCATCTGACAAGTGTATATTATTTTTTCAGATATTCATCTTTGATTAGGTCTTTAAGTTTTGAAAGTCTGATTTTTTTTTAGTTCTTTATATATTCTAGTTACTAACCCTGGAAGCAAGCATTACCTTGATACCAAAATCAGAGAATGATCTAATCAAAAAAGGAAACTACAGTCCAGTCCCTCTAATGAACATATATTCAAAAATCCTCAATAAGATACTGGCAAACAGAATACAGCAAGTCATCAAAAAGATTACTCACCATGACCAAGCAGGTTTTATCCCAGGGAAGCAGGAATGGTTCAATATATGCAGATTAATAAATGTCATACATTATATTAACAGAATCAAGGACAAAAACATATGATCATCTTCATAGACCCAGAAAAAAATTTGACAAAGTCTAACACCCATTCATAAGAAAAACCCTACAGAAAATTAGAATAGATGGTCTTTATCTCCATCTGTTAAAAGCTATCCATGACACATCAACAGCCAACATCATGCTACATGGTCAAAAACTGAAAGTTTACACTCTGAAATCAGAAACAAGACAAGGTTCTTCGCTATCACCACTCTTATTCAATATAGTTCTGGAAACAAAGGAATTAAACAAGATAGAAATAAAAATAACAAAGATAGGAAAAGAAGTTAAATTATTGTTATTTGCCAAAAGTGTGATACTCTACATAGAAGACCCCAAAAACTCCACCAAAAACTTACTGATTTATTTTTAATCAAATTTTATTGGTCTGTTTTAGATATACTTACCATTCATGTTCATCACAGAAAATTTTAGATTTAATAACCAAATTCAGTCTCATAAGTGAACACAAAATCAACACTCATAAATGAGTAGTGTATGTTTTTTGAAGCTTGTGTTTCGGACATGAAACAGATTAGGAATTGTCAGCATAAGTATTGCACTTTAATCCATTAAAATGGAAATATTAACTCAAGTAGATTATGTAAACTGAGAGTAATATAAAAAAGTGGTCAATAGTAAAATTTAGGATACTATCTTTCAAATTATTAGTTTAGTTTCATCACTTAAAAAACAGAAAAGCAAGAGACAAATAGTGACATGAAACAAAAAGAATTTGTCAATTCTTTACAAATAAGTATAAATAAGTATCTTAAATTGGTTATGGAAATCTTAATAAAGGGATATCTTTAGCATACATAAAGGTTTACACTGAGGTGCCAAGGAGCATAGATGATGGAGGTGCATGAATATTTGAGACTAGGGCACCATAAAAAAAGAAAACTTTCTAACATATTTACTGAAAATAGGAAGAGACACTTATTTATTTAGTCTTGGAAGAATATTTATCAAAAACTTCACATTTTTGGATTCTGCCTTGAAAGTCTTGTTTCATTCCTGATCAAAGAATAACCACTTATTCTTCAGGTTTTTTATTTTGATCCTGGGACACAATATCCAACATTCACCACTTAGAAGACAATTTTAATTTGGCTCATAGTTTTAGGGGATTATTCCATGGCTGGCATGCTCGAAGGTAGAAACATTACAGTAGAAAGGATTGGCAGAGCAAAAATACTTAGTTAATTGTGGACAGAAGCAGAGAAAAGGTACAGTGCCAGAGAGGAAGAGGCCATGGAACATATATAGTACCCAAGATAACACCTTCATGACACACCTAGACCAACCTAGACCTGAGCTTTTCTAATCCCTGAGGGGCATCACAAGTGATCATTTTAAGGCAGTAATCTTAATGATCATTTTCCAACCATTTTCAATTCGTTAAAACACATATTCTTAAATAATAATACAATTTCCAAACAGAGACAATAATAAGTTGGTAATGCCATCTATATAACTATCTTGCTTCCATCTCAAGCATAGAAATTCCTTCCTCAAAGTCAGAATAGTCCCAACACTGCTAAAGTCCAAGTCAAAGTCTCTTCTAAAATTCAAGGCAGACTCTTAAACTGTAGACATCTGTAAAAATAAAAAAAATCAAGTTACATAATTTTGAGGACCAACAGAACAGGATACAATTCCCATTCCACAGGGGAGGAATAGGGAAATAGAATAGAGTAGGATTAAGTCAAGACTGAAGTCCAGAGGGATAAATAGTAACTCTCTCTGTATCTTCATATCCAGAACTCAGGGCACAGGATGACAAGGTGAGAGATCCAAAAGACTCAGGCAGCCCCAGTTCTATGGCTTCACTCATTGCAGATGCAACCACAAGACTTCTCTCTTGTACTAGTTCAACTACAAGCCTGAAGCTTTCCTGGGTAGATGTTCATGTGCCTAGAATCTCCGACTTTGTCCAATGCAGCTTTGGCTTCATTCCCACAATTTTATATTCTGCCTTTTCAGTGGGCCTCTTATTTAAGTTCCAACGACTTCCTTGAAACCTAGGTAGAAAGCTCATTCTCTCCAGAACCCTTGCATTTACATGATAGTGAAATCAATGTTCTGTGAATGAAGCCAAGTTGTGGTCCATAAGGAGCAGTAGCCAGTTCCCACTGAAATAACAGCCTGCTGAAATAAATCCTGGGAAATCAAGTCCTTAGAAGGTCCTTCTTGAACAGGGAGGTCTAGGGCCCTCTTCTCAAAAGAAACTATTGCATGTTTGCAGGCTTGCACTAATGATGAGTGGAGACTTGCTGATTTTTGAGTTGTCCTGGAGGCATCTTTATTATTCTCCCTACCTAAAGAAAGTAACTAGTTTCTTTTTAATAATGCTAATCTCTTCAGCAACTATGATTTCTTTGGCCCAAACATTACATGTCATTTTGGGGGGCCAAAATTTCAATTTTTCAAAATTTTTATTTGTTTTTGCTTCTTATTCTCATTATAAATGTGGCTAAATGCAGTCAGCAGTGCCCATACCACAGGCTGAATTTTGAGTTGCTCTGGAATTTCCTCCTCCAGACAGAATCTACTACCATTGTTCACAGTCTTATCACAAAGTCCCTGGACATGCATGTAGATAAACCTTTGTCTCTGCATAATGACCATGGCCTCTAGTCCAATTAAAATGGAGTATGTCTTCCCAATTGAAACCTCCTGAGACTGTCCTCTACTGTGTACTTTCCAATCAGCGTTCTGGTCTTCTGAGCTCTAAATCACTCATTAATCTCTGCTTAGCACATTCATGGGTTTCTCTGGCCTGTATCTCCAAATCTTTCTGGTCTGCATCCTCTCTGGCCTGTGTCTCCAAATTTTTGCAGCAAACCAGTTCCAAATGATTGTAAACAACATAGACAGGTACACAGTTACAGCAATGACCATTTTCTCTGGTACCATTTCTTTATGTTAATCATCCTTCTCATTTCAAGGACCCAATATCTAAGAATCAAAACTTAAAGGAGAAGATGTTTAACTTAGCTCACATTTTCAGAGGATTCAATTTATTATTTTCTGAGTCCAGAGCAGAAAATCAGTGAAAGAGTGTGGCAGAGCAAATTCTTAATTTATGCCAGCCAGGAAGCAGAACCCAGGAACAGTGCCAAAGAGAAAGATGCCAGCAACAATTTATAGAACCTAAGGTAATGGTTCCAAGACCTACCTAGAGACACCCAGAAGTGTGTTTTCCTAATATTGTACATAGCACACACACAAAAAAAACCACATTTCTTTAAAAAAAATTCAAATATAAAATATGAATCTCTTTATTTTATCTCAGTGCAATTTTGTGTATTTTACATTAGGTGTGTAATTTTTAATAACTTTTCTAGTCTCACTTTCATTATTATTATTATTTTGTCTTTTTTGAGACAGGGTCTGTCTCTGCAGTTCAGGCTTGAGCTCACTTTGCCTCCCAGGCTGGTCTCAAACTCGCAACAATCCTCCTACCACAGTCTCCTGAGTACTGGGATTACCACCACACCTGGCTTAGTTTCAGTTTTAAATATTTGTTTTGACTTATTTTTTCTATTACCCACTATAAAATTTGAATATTGAAATATTATTTCACTCACATAATTTGATAACAAATCAACAGATATGATTTATGTATTCCTGAAGCCGAAATTTATTAGAGCAGACACATTAGAAATCCTTTAGGCAGAGGTTATAATCCTTATGTCATTTAATTATGTTAGGGACTCCATGTTTACTGACTATTCATGTAATAATTCAGAAAATTTTAAATCAACAACCTAACCTTTAGTACAGATTTAGCTAATATTTAATCTATTTAATATGTAGTACTCTGTGTACTTGTGTGTGCGTGTGTGTGTGTGTGTATTGAATATGTCAGAGATTACAGACTCTACAATAATTAAAATCTTTTGGTATGCAAAGTATTAAGCAATGTTATGACTTCATTTTTCTCTTATGAAATACAAATCAAGCATCAGTACCAAATCACCAAATGCAGGTTTTTTTAAGGTTTAAAATCCAGACCTTTTGTATACCCTGGAGAATTTGAGTCAGTAGTTTCAAGCGGCCAAGTAGAATATTTCAATTTTAGATATTTTAAATATCACTTCATTGTGAAACTTTTGCTGCAAAGGGAGAGAGTCCATAAAACTTCATACAATTAATCATCTAGTTTTTAAGCATTTTAAAATAGAAAAAAATAGTAGACATTCAGACATTGCGCACAGAAACTCCCATACATCTTAAAATATTCATTTCATCAAAATTTGATATTGTGACTTAATTTCACAAAAGGCATAAACATATAAAAGTAGAAAATGGTACATAGGATGCTATCATCATTATTTTAAAACATCTTTTCTAACATGTTTGCTGACTACCAGATTATGAAAGAAAAAAGAACCTGACTTAGAAAATAGGAAACACATTTTCACAGTGAAACCAAATTACTTTCATTTACTATTCCACAGAAGAATCAAACTTTTGGTATATATTCTTTCCAGCTGTCAATCTGATAATATTATATTCTCTCTAATGACATTTATGTGTTTTGAAAAAATGTCAGAGAAAATATATGAACATACATATTATCTCTTTCTAGACCAACTCTTCATTCCAAGTTAAATTTCTCTATTGGTAACTAAAACTGGCAGTGTAGAGCTGCTTTATAGATATCTCATAATGAATGTCAAACTCAAATCTGAATGACTTATAAGTCTGATGATCAAAATTGTGGTGATCATTAAAGTGACAAAGTTATTACAGTAAAGTATCCAGCATTATCAAAAACTCTGTGTTTCAAAATACTTGTCCTATTATTTTTGCAAGGTGATTTTATTGTAAAAAAAACTTTAAAACTTGAATGTGCACTGTATTTTTCAATCACCCTTTGATCACTTTATTACATTGAAATGAATATTCAAGGGAGAATTGTATGATTACATTAAAAAAATCTATGAGTTTTGCAGAGATTACCTATCATAGTTCCTGATTATCACTTGTAGTAGAATATTTAAAGCTAAAACAATTGAGAATGAGACATTTTTTCTGTTATATTTCCCCTTCTCTCAATTATGAAATATGGTTTTAAGAAAATAGCTATGTTTACATACACAATAGAGGGAAAATATGCAATTTCCTCCCTTACTTGTGTATAACAATACAGTTATCACAACAAAGCAGTTAGGAAATAATACTTCACATTTACTAGGTGAAGCAACATAATGTTAACATTAGACCTCCTAGAGAATCATCAGTGTGGATTATGAACAGGTGAATGCATGTTAATTTGCTATACCCTTGTCTCTGTAATGAATTTAGCAAAGTATAACATTATGTAAAGGGCAGTGGTTAGCAAGTTCTTTCACAGAGAAATCATCGGCCATAAAATATGTTTCTGGGAGGCTCTGCCACTTTATTAATTTCAATCGCTCTGTAATTAAATCTACATATGCAGCAGTAAAATCTACCAGCTGATGGGTATTTAGCCTCTGGATTCAGTGACATTTAATTAGTTAGCAGACAGCCAAATGCCAACCTTTCTTTTCCAGCAGCAGTTTCTGTAATTTTTCTTTATCTTCCTCTCTCATATAATTAAGCTTGAGATAATTTAAATAATGATAAAATACAAAATGAAAAGGAAATTATGAGAATAACTGGACAGTTGGAACTAAAAAAAATGCAACAATTAAAGATATTAACATGAAAGATTTCCCTAAATTCATTCAGTTTTACAAAGATGAGAAACAGGCAATATAAAGCTATGAAGACATTTTTTCTCTCTTTCTTTTCTTTTCTTTTTCGTTTTTTCTTTCTTTTTTTTTGTCTAAGGAAAACTGTTTCTCTCAGATAATTGCTAACAAGTCTTAGTTGGAATTTAGGCTATGGCCTTTTAACTCATTTGGGAGTTTTAATTAGCTTAAGAATTTCCATTCACTGTAATTCATGACAAACTCCTGCCATCCATGAAAACTGCGTATAAGAATGAGTTTAGGGGTGTGCTTTTGCTTACAGCCACTAACTTTCCTATAACTTAATGGTAAGCTTCAGAGATATCTGAATGCTGCTTTTAAATTTTTAATTTTAAATAATGCTTTTAAAATTCAAATATAGAACTAGCAGGCATTTTGACCTTTGCTAAAATATATTTCTCCTGAAGAAGCAAAGGATTAACTTTTTCATAAAGAATTGGGGGAAAATACAATACAGAACTAGAAAAAAATACAGTTATATATTAAGAATTCAGTATCACGAATCTCTCTGTACACTGTGCAAAAATGTGATATGAATTCAAAATGAATCTAATGTATGAAATATTTTATTGCATATGGTCATCATATGATGATACATTTCTTTTATACTTTGGAACCACAGTAGATGTTGTGGGGTTTTCTAAAATGCCTAATGCTTTATTTTGTATTTTCTTCATATAAACTATGAAGCTTTTCAGTTACAAAAAGAGGATATCATGCCAAGTTATGAAGCTGTATTTGAAGAAACCTTGCTGTATAACATTTTATTTAAATTGTATCATATAGAAATTGAAAAAAGACTCAGTAAAAATCAGAAATTTTGGTGGCATATATTAGTGAAAATTGACACATGAAATGACTATAAAATGTATGGAAATTTTGTGCAAACATTTTTACACAAAAAGAAGCAATGCAGTCATGTTTTAATGATAGTGTAATTTTGAATACATGTGACTTACTTTTAAATAATCAGATATTCATAGCTGGTACATAAAATTTTCTCCTTTTTATTCTTCCTCATTATTATTAAAGGTCAATGTTGAAGGTCTTTTAAAAATATTTCAACCATATCTTTTTTACTTTAAAACAAAAAAATAAGCATGGTATGAAATTTCAAAACAACATAATAGGAGATTAACAATAATTAACAAATTGCATATTGTTATTTTCAAAGTACTTGCTCAAATTATAAGATATAAGCATGAAAAAATAAATAATGAAAACACAATCCACTTTTTTGGTGAACTAATTGAGATTAGTAGCACAATTATATATCTCAAATATATATATATATATATATATATATATATATATAATATATTTATATATAAATGTATAGTACAATTATATATCTTGTATATATCTGTAACATTATATATATATATATATATATATATATAATCTTTTCCTTTCTTCCTTTTCTTCTTTCTCTCATTCCATTTGTATTGAAAGATACAAGACATGTAAATGAATTATGAATATAAATAAAAGTAATTTAGAATTTTTTTAATCTGTGACATTAGGTGCATAGTCTTCCCCATCAAGTGGCAATTGAGTATTGGCATATGACTTATGCTGCTGAAATTCAGAGGAAATCTTGAAATTTTTCTCAGCTCCTCATATTCATAGATGTATAAAATAACTGTAACAGTGGAAAAAAAGTTTTGCTTATTTATTCCAAGCTCATAAAGAGTAAACCATCAAAAAAATGGCAGAAAAAAAGGCCAGTCTCTAACCATGTTACATAAAAGACTTTTTTTAAGGAGGTGAATATATACAGATAGTTATCTCAAATCTGAGATATTATATCTTTGGATAACTGTTGTAAGCACATAACCTTTGATTATTCTTTCTAGCTCTGAAGAACACTAGTTTACAAGTGACTCAGATTTTTAAAAATATATTTTAAATGAAACTCACTTTTAACATATGCACTTTGATTTACAAAAATATGTGTGATTCAATTTTTCTAGGTCGTACATATTATTTCTAAAATAACTTCACACAAGTAATGTATATTATGCACTGCAAATATGTACAAAAATGTAAAAAGATCAAAATATGGGTGGATGGGGAGGGAGGGAAGGGAAAGAGAATGAAAAAGGAACTAAAATGTGTTATGTACACATACCATCTTTCCACAAGGAATGGAAGAATTTTGTGTTACAAACATATACAAATAAACTAAAATAATTAAATAAACCTTCCCATGAAAAATAGGATCAACAACTCTTAAAGTTAGGCTTCTAAATATTTTCATTGTTCAGGGAAAAAATTTTTTTTCTGAATTCTGTAAAGAAGTACGTCATTTTTTTATTTATTTATTTATTTTACTTCTTGCAGAATAAAAACTTTTGAGTGAGGGATACAGTTCAGCGATACAACACCTGCCTGGCAAATGCAAAGTTATGAGTTCAATAAATATACTTTTCTAAGCAATATGATACACATTGTTTGAAAATTTTACTTCTTCTCTTGGTAATAAAACCATGTATGTTATGTATTAGTCATATTCATTGGTGGAAGCATGGCCTACATTATGTATCTTTACCGAGATGTGACAAAATGGGACATGAAAATTAAAAGTTTTTTTTCCCATATTTGGTAAAATTTTTTTATGTCTTGCAACTGACACAAGTTGTAGAATATCATGTTACTAATATGAATAGCTATTTGATGTTGATTTAAGCAATAAATCAAGTACAATCTGGAAAAAAAACCAAATAAAGACACCCAGGCTTTCCCTTCAGAAAGTGGGCATTTTACAAATATATGGATCTTTATTTTGTATTTATTTTGATTTACTTATTGCTTAGTTCTAAAGTGTTGAACTTCCCTCACACATGCAAGGGAAGTATTTATTACTTCATCTTTACTACATCATCTTTTTCTAAAATTTCATTTAATCTAATTATATACCCAATATAACATAAATATTCAGAACTAAAATTTTTCATATATCTTGGGTAAAAATATATTTAAATATAGTTGGAGATTAATGTACCCACAATTTCAAGCTTTTCTACCTGCTTTATTGATTTCCTTCAATTAATTTTTGACAGCAAGTGAATTAGCATAGAACCTGAGGCATAATTTTCTAGGTCTGGGACACAGTCCTTCTAGCCATTCAAGGTTTAACTTATCATGAGCCTGTTGCTGGTAGGGACATTTTAATTTAGTCTGGGCCTGGATGTTACCCACGACTTTAGTGACAGGTCATTTACAGCAAGCTCATGTTTTAGTGCAGAGTTGTCTCCTCAAGTGACATCTTATCAATAGTAATTCAATTAGTCAGCCCTCGGACTATGAGATGGAACTTACACTGTGTCACAAAGCAGTCTTTGAATTCACATTGGAATTGTCATAGTAGACCCCAACACACACACACACACACACGCACGCGCGTGTGTGCACTCACAAGTGCACATGCACACACATGAGAACTGAAGTTTTCATTTCAGACACTTTTTAAAAACACATATTATATGCCTTATTCTCATAAGACAAAACGTCAACTGAAAATGGATCTTTTATATTCTAAGAAATAGACTTCAAATACAATTGGTGCAATTAACAACAAGATCTAACATTAAAAGGTTCAGGGTTTTATCCCATGGAAAAGGTGTTAACATCTTGTCACTGAATCAAACTATATAAAATCTTTTGCCAGTTTAAGTAGTTAGGTTTCTTTCAAACAGCAACATGGGTAAAACCCAAGAGAAAGAAGCTCTTAAGGTTTCATTTTGCAGAATCGGTATTTCATAAATATGTGACTGTTTATTTTGAAATTTGTTTATTTATTTTTCAGTGCTGGGAATAGAACTTGCCGCATACATACTAGAATAGAATATTGTAAAAGAATATTTTGCCAGACATAATGTCAGTACTATAATTCGAAAGCTTAAATGCATGATATAAAGAAACATGGAGTTAGTATCCAATAGAATCACTTTTACCATTCTTTATTTACCGGAAGTTAGTGATTTGGATTATAGCAAAATCCTAATTGTCCAAAGCACATATTGCTTGATTCATTTTCAATATTGAACATCCATTACAATTCTAATATATATCAAGTATTACGATATAGAGTCATATATATATAGTATCATAAATATAAAATTATAAATATACAATAAAATATAGAATTATAAATGATGTCATTGTAGTGAGACAGATTTGGAAAAGATGACTAGGTAAAAAAAAAAATTAATGTAAAGTTTTATCTGGAGCACCAGAGATTAAGAAGCTTCCACTGTCACAGGTTTTGCTGGAAATAAATAAACTAGACTGAGGGTGGGAGTGATTAAATATAAAGAAGCATGGGATTAACAACCAGAGCACCCTGTCACAACTTGTGTCCTAGGAAAAAATTAAATCCAAATGCCCTAAGGTAGCCTTAGAATTAGCTTCCTGACTAATTAAATTCTTATGCAGCTAGAGTAGCAATAGTGCAGCCATTATAAAACTATCCTCTGCAGAACTGATAAAACAATCATTCACATCATATTTTGTGTTTTTAAATTCAAATGAAAAAACCAGATTAGAACAACTGCTGAATTCTAGTTTAAACTTTTTTTTAATGATATGGCTGCTTGAGATGTTCTTAAAATTTTTGAAGCTATAATTTGTGGTTGAGATCAAATACATGCTAGATATGCTTCATTTTTTAGAAAAGCTTTTAAAAGATCTATTTTTATGTGATTCTGTTATGTGCTAAATGATTAATTCTCTGAAGGAGACAGTCTGTTTTGGTATAGTGAACAGAAACTATAGATATTCAGTACGTTAAAACACATTTTAGCAAGCATATCAGTAACGATGCTCTTAACTCAGGTTATAGAAGCTCTATATACAATTAACTTGGCTCTTAGAAATTTATTGTGTCAAATAAAAGAAAATTCTACAGACAAGATGATCTAAAATGATTAACATGGTAGCATGACAATATGTATATTGTCCTTAAGTATAATTTTCATTTCCCTCCATCACTTTTAAAATGACAGTAGTTTTCTTCATGATTGGATTGCTGCACCAACTGCAGATATGAGAAAGAAGTGAGAAGTGTCTTCTCTCACATCTTTTTTATTTAATTGGAGCCCCAATCCTATAATCCGTTTAGTGGAATTACATTCAGAAGTCATTGGCAAGGAGTGGGCTAAACGCCAGTGACTAACAAGGAAAACAATCAGTTGAAAAAGATTATTTTAAGTGAATAATAATTCAGTGCTAGGGAACCATCTTCACTGTCCATGATGTAAAAATAATAAGAGTAAATGAGGGTGATGAAAAAGGAAAGCTAATGACAGGTATTTGCAGAGCTCTGCCACATCTGTGTGAAACCGTAGGAAACTCCAGATTTTAAAAAGTGACAGAATGTGGCACTGTAAAATAGTATCACGTAAATATATTAATGTAAATAGTATCAATGTAAATATCATGTAAAGAGTATCAATGTAAATATATTAATCCAAAAATTTACCATCTGAAATGCTTCAAAGTTTGAAATGTTTTGAATGTCATGACATTAAAATAAAAATTTGCATATCATCAAATTTTGTTTCATGTACAAAATTATGAAAATATTATATACATTATTTTAAGGCTAAGGGTGTGGTGTACTTGAAATATAAATGAATTTTGTATTTAGATTTGGGTTTCCCTCCTGAAATATCTCATTATGTATATCCAAATATTTTCAAATTTTAAAAATCTGAAATCCAAAACACTCTGGTCTCAAGCATTTTGAATAGGTGATGCTCAAATACTGTACCCTAGGGTGTTTTAAAATTTCTTTTCTCTATGTATCAAGAATCTGGATATTCCTGGGATGAGGCAATGTTTCTCACTTTTCTGTGAGGTGGAATAAAGGTGTCTACCATATAGCAGATGGAGTTTCAACTGAAGTGCTAATATCTAAGTTAACTCCTGTAGTTGCTTATAAGCATTCTAGCCTGGAAAACTGAGTTTCTTTCTGACTTCCAGACAAAGAATGCTCTAAGTTCCTTGGATGGCCAAATGTCTCAACATGTGTATCAGCCAAAAACCAACAAAGAGGGCTTGCTAGCAAAGCATAAGACCCAGTCTTTTCTAAAATTGTTGTGGTCTATCTTCTCACTTTTGCCATTTTCAGTTGCTTGGAAACAAACTACTCAAGGAGAGGAAATTCCATGAGATCACGGTCACCACAAAGCAGCAGTCATCAGTGAACAGAGATAGTGATCTCCTGGCAGGAAATGCAGATAATATTTTAGAAATACAATGATTTAATAAAAGTATTTTAGGTAAAATGAATTTTGGGTCTCTTGGTTATCATTTACTTCATTCATTCTGTGAAAATAAGATAAAATATTTAAATATATTTTTAGAAGTTTTAGGTTATTTCCTGATGTAAAAGAAGTGAAATAGAAGAGGAAGTTAAAAATAACTCTATAACATGACTGAAAATCTACAATTAAGCCAAAGAAGTGTAACAAATTTTACTGTACCCTAAAAAAGAAGTGAGAAATAGGGAAATATAAAAAATGAACACAGGTGTGAGAAAATTACATTTTAAAGAAAATTTCCCTTTAAATACAATTAATTAGAATAATGTAGTTATCATCATAGAAATCATATAAAATATTAATGTATATTTAATATATATATAAAGCAATGTCATGCCTTAGTTTGGTATTTCTTTTTATTTTCCAGTAACTTGAGTCATATTCTTACCAAGTAATTTAATTTCTAACTGAATACAGATTATGATACCAAAGATTAAATAATTCATATCACTAAAGAGAAATATTTTAAAAGAAATATTAATATTATTTTTGAATATAGTTAAGTGGCATATTATCAAGAAAAAATTTTCTTTTACTTCACGTTCTGTAATTAATAAAATAGAATAATTTGTGTTGATTTGACTGTATTGGAATACTGTTACCTAAGCATAGAAGTTAAAATTTCTATCTAAATCAATTAATCTAATGCTACTAACATATCATCATATAGTAAAAAGTGTACAGATTTAGATCATATGAAGTAAAGATGTCTAATTTTCTTTCAGTTGTAAAGACATTTTTGAGGAGGAACTAATTGCATTCCGATGTACAGTTATTTTTATAGATTTTGGAAGTTTTGTCAAATTCGTCTAGCCTTTCCTCGAATCAACTATAAAGTATTGTCATTTCATTTTATTATTATCTATCTCTTTTTCTTTCATTGAAATGAATCCAATTAAAGCAGTCTCTAGAGAATATCTATACACATTTTTATATCATCTTACAATTCAACAGAAATATTGATATAATCTGCTTTGGGAAAAAGAGTCAATATGGAAATAAACACACCAGTGACACCAAGGGAAAGAAGGTTAGGTGATGCAGACAGACAGCCACACAGCTCATTTCAACTGCTTACGCCCTGTGCTTCCCAGCATTGCCAGGGAGGAAATGTGGGTCACGTTTTTGGTGTGAAATGAGATTTCTTCTGAAAAAAATACTGTAATACTGATCATATTTATAATATTAATTATATTTTATTAAAAATAACTACTGCTGGTTGTTAAAAATACTAAGCTTTTTTAAACACTCAAACATACATGCAGTTATGTCCCTTAGAGCACTTTCTTTTCCTCTCTTTTTTTAAAGTAGCAATTACACATTTTGGTTTTATTACACTTGTAGTTCTTATTTACTTTTTCCTGTTTTTTTTTCCTCTTTAAATAAAAAAAACTACAAAAAAAAAGAAAAGAAAAGAAAAGGAAAGGGAGGCTTGCCACTGCTGCCACTTGCTGCTTTCTACCTACCTTGCATGAATCTTCTCCTCCGCAGTATCCCTGTACCACGCCACCCTGCCTTAGAGCTAGCCAACTATGGACTGAAACCTTACAAACTGTGAGCCAAAATAAACTTTCCGTCTTTAAAAAAAAAAAAATACTAAGCTTACTATTAAGTAATTTGGATAACATCATTGTCTTTTCAAAATATGGTAACTACATATCAAATACAAGACTGTGAGCCCTACCTGCGATGATGATAAATTCAGCTGTGATAATTGCTGTCCAGGCTGGGAATGCCTGTGACCTTTGCATACAATCACGGCCACCCAGATCCCTGAGTCTGCTGTGCACTTCTGCTTGCCATTGTCTCAGGTAGTGCAGTAGCTCTACTGCTCAGTGAAACTCTTCTGTTGCAAAGACAGTAGAAGTGTAAAGACAAAGTGATGGGTAGAAAAAGAACACATGGCTCTCATAAGGCAAAGAAAGTCAATTTCATGATTAAGGGACTTCAATTTAAGTTTATTAATAATTCTGATATTTGTGAGAGTTTATCTCGGGTCAAGCACAGATAATCTCTGTTCAAAAGGAGCTATCTCTGAAAATGGCATAATCACTTGAATGACCAGCTACCTGAGCATAACGAAATGTTAAATAAAAGCAACAGTTGGTATTTACAATATGAAGTCTTGATTAATGTCTCTGGGCCTCAGGAGAAATCACTATTAAATGTATCTGGTAAATTATTTTTATGTACATGCATCACTGTTTTTACTTTTCATTGTGGTCAAATTGAAATGGAATGATTAATAACTTCAGAAACTTGGAAACTAGGGTCAGGTAGTAGAGAATAAATTGAATTCTTTAATATAAAAAAGAGGTAAGATTGTTTTGTAACTTTCCCTTAAATAGCTGAGTTTCCCTTCCACTATTGTGACATCACCCAGCAGCAAGAGGGTTCTCACCGTGGAGACCACAGTCACTATTTAGAATCTAAGAGAAGACAGCTGGGTGCAGTGGTCTATGCGTATCACTCCAGAGGTTAGGGAGGCTGGTGTAGGCAGACAGTATGCTCTTGTCCTGCCGAGGCAACTTAATGAGATTAGGTCTCAAAATAAAAAAAAAAGTTTAAAAAGCTGGGGATGAAACTCAGTGGTAGAATACCCCTAGGCTTCCTTTCCAGTACTGCATGACAAAATATTCAGGAGCATGTGATAAATTTGGGTTTAAAAAAGTGCATCATTCATATCACTTATTTCTAATTAAAATTCAAAGACCCTTACTTATTATGTTTATTATGTGAACATTAAACCATTACACTGTGTAGCTCCAGCTATTTATACCTAATAGAGCACTCAACAATATATTATCCCAAAACAATAACATGTCTCACACTCCTGAACTTTCCTGAGTGTCTGGAGAGCTGTCCTCTGAAGTCCCAGTCAGATATTACCTGGGACTGTAGTTACAGTTCATGTTGGCAAGAGGTTAGTAGCTTAGCAAGTGCTGGTTATTATGCTGAAGTGTTTTTCCTTTTAAAAGAGGTCATAAATAATTATACCGTGGCTCATGACTGTAACCAATAGATAATTATAACACTAACATAGTGTAATTAATGGAGAGAGAAATAAAAGGATGGGAACATATCCTACTATTATGTTTTCATAGAATGTTTTCTTGCATATTATTTATGGTTATTTATTCTCTGGCACAATTTAACACCTTTGATCTCAATGCTGAATGCAGGGAAATATTTTTTATGCTTCTATGGAAATTTTCTGTTTATAGAGATTTATCAAAACTCGGGTCAGAGAAAAAAAATTGCTTCAGTTTTTCAGATGAGTTTCTCATTTAACAGAGTTTAAAATGTTATAAACCTGATCACATTGCAAGATACATGCACACTAGTGGAAAATATGTGTACAGCCTAAATGATTTGTTGACATAAATTAAGAATATATCTCCAATTAACAGTAATTATATAATTGTCTTGAAATAAGACTAGCCATAATGAATAAATTTACTTAAAGACAGTTTCATTCAGGAAACATTTCTTTCATATGATAAATTGTATCATAAATACAATGATGCTACAAATAAACATCTTTCAGTGGCTCAAGTTTGTTACACTCCTTTTCTCTCTTCTCTCTGGTTATCACAATACTCCCACCACCCAATCTCCACTCTGTTCCCTCCTTTGTTCTTCCAATTGTATTTTTGTATTACACTTTAACCTTTTAGGGACAGTGTTCATTTAAGAAACCACTGTACTTCTGAACGCCAAAAAAATTGATACATATTTTTTCTCCCATTTCTTTCCTACTTAATCCATAACACAGAACAGAACACAGAAAAGCACTCAAATATTCCACAACAAAAGAGAAATATGGTCATACACAAAATTACAGTGTAGTATAAATATCTATGGTTAGGCTTTGTCAATACTTCTACAAGGCTTCATAATAAGTTCAAAACTAGTTTGAACACCTATTCTTCTTACCTTAGTTATAAAGTGTAGACACTGACCAATTGGTAGAAAATTTGATAGTACAGACAATTTTTTCGTGACTGATGTGCTGAGTGCAAAAACCTTGTGAGACACTGAGGAAGAGAATACTGTTTTATCAAATAATATATAATTATATTTTGAATCTGTGTGTTTTTATTATGAGCAAAGAATGTCTGAAATAATATAAACAAATGTATGAAAATTAATGTTTATTTTCAGCAATATGTTGTTCCAAGCTCATTCAGATATATCCAGGTCTATAAACATTTAAAAATATCTGACTTAAAATGCAATTTTTGGGAATTTGATCATTTTTTTCTAGCAAAAATCAATGTGTATGTTTTGTTGGTTCTTTCCAGAAATCGCAAAACATCAATTTACACGGACTCTGAGTGGTCTATAAAGTAGTACTTTCTTCTGAGACAGTAAAATGAGTAAAATACCATCCTGAGCTCTAAAACCTGTAGGCAAAGACTTTTGTTCAGAAAATTTTAAATGAATTAACCAACATTTTAGATGTTAAAAGGAATATTTTCTTAAGAAATATACTTGAGAGAACTCAAAGAAAAGAAAATATTGCAATCTATAACTATACTTTTTATTTTTGGTTGACATTAGCTTTTACTTTTTAAATGTTTCCCTTAATCATGAATTACTTAATTGTAGGCAAAATCCAGCTGACAGCTTCTTAAATTAGCTGGACATGATTGCAAGTATTTGTAATCCTAGCACTCTGGGAGGCAGGATCTCAAGTGCAAGTACAGATAAATTAGTGGTTGCAAAAGAGCCTGCCTCAAACTAACAATACCCTATGGTGTAGAATTGATGATCTGATTTAGTTAAGCTTCTAAACTTCTCAAGTTGACACAATCAGACATTACACCATTTTACATTTCACAAACTGCATATCTCTCCTTAATAACCTAGCCAATTTTTGATGTGAATACTCTCACACAACATATTATATTATTGAATTCATTTGAGGTTTTTAGTTTTAATTGCTATTTTTCAGTTTTTTTGTGGTATTATTGGCCAAGGACTAATATATTTTGTACTAGTCAACTGACTTAATATTGTGAAAGTACCTTCCTACAGAAATCTATTTATATATGTTCTGGTTCTTCTATTTAGAGGAAATTTTTCATGTCATTTAAAAAGATTTTATCTGAGAAAACTCTCAAATTGTGCCATATTTCCCACAATATAATTTAATATGAAAACAGGCAGAGAAAATAAAAATACATATTATATGAATGCAAGAATAATTTGTTTTCAGTTTTTACAGAATTCCCCAGTGAATTCAAGTGGGACTGTTTTTTTTTTTAATTTGGAAGGTTATTAATTAATAATTTTCAATCTTTAATAACTGTAAACCCATTTCTTATGTGAGTGTTGACATTGTTTTCAACAAAGTCATTTCAGTTCCTCTAAGTTATCAAATTCATTGCCCTAGAGTTGTTGGTAGTATTCCATTACAATTCTTTTAACTGTCTATAGGATTTTTTTATATCATGCCTTTTATTTTCTCATATTGCTGACTTCTTTTAGCCAGCTAGAAACTTACAATTTTAAGTTACATAACTTATTTATATCATCTGTTCTTAATTCATGGAAATGTTCCTTAAAACATTCATCAGCGTTTTTTCAAGCATAAATTGACACACATCTCCCCCCACTTTTTTTTCAGTGCTTAGAATTGAATTTAGAGCCATTTGCATGCAAGGAAAGTCCTGACCACAGCCTGCCTTCCTTTTGATTTTCTCTTTCTTTCTTTCTTTCTTTCTTTCTTTCTTTCTTTCTTTCTTTCTTTCTTTCCTTTCTTCCTTTCTTTCTTTCTTTCTTTCTTTCTTTCTTTCTTTCTTTCTTTCTTTCTTTCTTTCTTCTTGCTTCCTTCCTTCCTTCCTTCCTTCCTTTCTTTTTCCTGTCTTCCTTTCTCTTCCTTGCTCTTTATCTCACTTTCTCCTTTTTTCCTTCCTTCTTGGCTTCCTTCTTCTCTTCCTCCCTTCCTCCCTCCAGATCTCCCTCTGACTATATATTTCCTTCCACCTCTGCCTAATTGTCTTGAGTTCAATTTAGTTAACTTTGCCAGGTATTAAGACAACATTCTTTATTAATCTGAATTAGGGCTGATGAGAAAACACTAATAATGCCTCAGTGCCATTTGTAATTTGCTATAAAGGGTTCATGGCCATGTGCTTGGCCTTGTTCCCTTTCTGCTCCTGTTTAACTGTATCTTTCACTTTAGCCAAATCATGGTTCAATTCCCAAGTTTAATCTCTTGTTATAAAATTTATTATTTATATCTGGTAAGCAACAAAAACAGACTTTAAGATTAGTATTATAACAGGCAGATGCTTCTTCATAAGTATGCAAGAACTCAGATGTCAGCTAAGCTCATTACCTCAAGGGAGAACATTTAGTCTTTTCAGGGAAGGATAGTCTATAAAAATATGCAGTTGTAAGTTTAAAAAATAAAATTTTTCACCACTGCACTAACATGTAAATATACTAACATTCTTTGTTAAAGACTAAAACAGTAAATATTTGCTCAATGTTCATTTTCAGTGTTGAAAAATGGAGGTAATAATTTTATTGCACAAATATATTCCCAAGCAATACAGTAAATACATTTTTAAGTTATAAGTAGGAGGAAAGATATGACTATACATTCTTAATTATTACTGGTAAAAAGGTGTCTTTTGTTTTAGACCATAAAACCAATGACAACATAATTTGCTTTACATATTTTATGTATTCCTTACATCTCACTCCAGATTTTACATTTCAAAATCAGATGTTTTGATATAATTACTTATTAATAGACTCTTAATCCCCAAAGTACATTAATGTTACTCAGTTGCCATTTTCAAGTTGCTTGAATGTTCTGGACTTCCCACAGACTTTTTAATAAGATTTCTTATTTAGTTCTTAGTTTTAGATGTTTTGCTGTTTTGTTTCGGTTTTTTCAAAGAAATAAAAGAGAGGCAGAAAATCACACTGTTCCAGCAGGGGATGTTAAATTAGTATTCTGTAGTCCACACTGGATTAGTAAGATTAAATCACAATTCAAAGTAAAGTTTCTACAATTTTTAATCAGAAGGAATAAAAGGAACTACTGCATTGAATGCCCTGTTTATTCACTGGGTTGCTTAATGTGGCATTGATCCCGTATGTACTTATTTAATTAACATAGAACTTATTTTAAAAATGTATATTTTCAATAAAAATTCTACATATATCACTTATCAGCTGTTCATATGTTCTTCATTTTCTTTATATCTCTGAAGAAAGCATTAACAAATTGCTCCATGCCTCAGATTCTATCTCCTTCTTCTCCCTGAATATAATAAACACAATATACTAACAAATTATACAGTTTGAAAGAATATTTTGTCTTGGTTTTGTTTTAAAATCACTGATTTTCCCTCAAAAATGCAAAAAAGGAGAAAGATATTTATATTTTCACCATAATGCTTTGTGTTGAAAGAACTTAGCAGCAAAATTACATGATCAAGGTTTATAAAATGTCCTAAGTGTGTCTTAGTACCGTATTTCTTTTCAGCAAAAGTGAATTAAATTATACTTCTGACAAGTCTCCATTTCTTATATTCTAAAAAGAACATTTAAACTATTTTCAGAAACATTTGTCAGTGTGCAAAAATGGCTCATTGGTACAGATGCACTATAGGTTCTTACCAATGGCATTGCAAAAGCATATGGTGTAAGCTAAAGAATAAATTTCACACAGGTAGACTGCAGATGTTATGTTACTAATCAATTGAATACATATGTATCCATTTGTAAACATAGGTAACAGTGTCAATGCTATATATTCGTGTATTCTACCATATAATCAGAATGTTTTACATCTTATCTACCATTAGCATGTAATATTATTTCTCTTATAAATTTTAGTGTAATAGCCTTTTTTTCTTTTTATCTTTGGGATTTGGAAGAGGAGTGTAGTATGCAATGGCTTTGGAAAGGTGCAGAAATGATAGTACTGATTCTCCAGCCTACTGTTTTATGATTGTAAGTATCTGACATTAGAAATTCCACAAATGGATATTTGGATATGTACTATATCCAAATACCTATATTATAATCCATATAATATTTTACACATCTCATTAGTGTAAAATATTATACAGAAAGGTTTGCTCTCAAAGGAATTAGTGTGTCACAGATCTGAATTTCTCCATTAAAGTACAGTCTTTAATGTTTCAAGAAACTTCATGTATATGCTATCAATTGTAGATATTTTTGAAATTTATTTTCATGCTTTTATAATTCACAAGAGATTATGTGCTTGTGGTATATCATGAGCACTGTAAAAGTGAGGCTTATGTCAAAGATCTATAGATCTGAGGCCTTTCCAATTATGATAATATTTATTAAATGCAGAAGTGAATAATAGCAGGGTCATTGAGATTAAAATTATTACACAGCTGGAAGTCAGTATAGGTGTATTAGGCAACATGAGACTATAGGTTAGGATATGCCAAATAGCAAAGGTTCATTTACATTAGTTCCTCATTGTTGACCAAACAAACTACCACAAATTTAGCAGTTTAGATCAATGCAAATTTATTATGCTTCATTATTATGCTTAGAAACACTCAGTATCACTGAATTAAGAGCAAGGTTTCCATGAGGCTATATTCCTATCTGGAAGTTCTAGGAAGAATTAATTTCCTTTGTTCTTTCATCTTTCAGGTCAACAGCAACAAACAGAAACTTTCTCAGCGCCTACTTTCTGCTTATCTGTTGAGTTTTCACATCTACTTCAGATTTCACCCAGGAAGAATTCTCTGCTTTTTAGAATTTATATGAATAGCTTAGAATCTACCTGGTTCATGCAGGAAAACCTACCACTCTCAAAGTGTCTCATGCTCATCTCATCTGTGGGTTTCATTGTTTCATTGAGGTTATTATGTTTACAGGTTACAGGGACTAGGATGAGGATGTCCAGGAGTAGATAGTGGAGGACATGGCTCTTTCTACCATGAATGACTTTGTGAGGGTGTTTGGAATCATAAAAACCAAGTATCACAACTTTGTCAGAATCTCGAGAAAACGTTGGCTAACAAGAGGTAGCATTTATTTTTAAAAAATGATTAGTTTGTTATAAGCTTTATTAGATTATCACTTCATCTCTTTTTATTCAGTAAAGGCAATGAATGATTACAGTTAAGAAATTTGGTTTTCCGTACTGGGATTATTCCCAGGGCGCTGTTCCGAGCTACAACCCCAGCACTGTTTTTATTTTTTAATTTGAGATAGTTTTCAATAAGGTGCCCTGGTTAGACCAGGACTTGTGATATTAATGCCTCAGCCTCCCTCAGTGCTGGTATTACAGGCATAAAGCGACTGTGCTTGGCTTAAGTATTTCTTTTAAATTACATAAACTTTCCTACATCCAATTCTGCATTAATGATATTTTAAATTTAGATTTTTATTTTATAATTTTATTTCATGTTTGCTACACCACTCCACCCATTTTGTCACAAGATTTGCTTTAAACAAATAATACACAAAGCTATAATATACTTTATAGCTCCATAAAGGTCATTTTAACACCTACACTACAGGAAAGAAAAAATCATTTTTGCATAATATATTAGAGATAGGATTTTTGGCAGAAAAAAGTATGCTAAGTTTTGAATTAATTGCTTGTATTCTGTATTACTTAATAGGGTTTTCTATTTCAGTTAATTACATGCCTTGGTTACAATTGGCTCTCTTCCTGTGTTGCCTTATTTGCCTCATAGGAGACAAGGAAATGGTGATCAATGCTTACTGTGCTTCTATGTGTTTACCATAAAACTCACTAAACACAAAGCAATCTCATATGACAAATTTATTATTCATCCTTTACTGATGAAGAAACACAGGAAAGAGAATTTTTCCAGTAGTATGAAATAAAATCCATCTACCAGTATTGTAAGTTTCCAAAGAACCCAATTTTCTATTAAATCACAGAATGTAATTACTTCACACAAAAAAATTATCTTATCATTTATGATATTAAATTACTTCTTGTGGAATATTTGTTAATTTAACTGATAATTATGGGATTCTAAAATTAAAACTTTAAGAACCTGTATTTTTTGTATAGCTTTGTTTTTAGTTTTGCATGTTTACTATATTGTTCTCTAATTTAATACAAACTAATTATATTTTGTGACAATCATACCTAAAAGAGATACACATTCATTAAATTAAAAATGATATAGAAGGGAAATTGAAACTTGACAAACTTACATGACAGAATAGATCATCCTAGAACAAAGTCTAATTATAAAATGTAGAAAATACACAAATTAATGAAAAAATAATATGCATTGAAAATGATAGGTGTTTTATTCACTTTTTCTTATATATATATATATATATATATATATATATATAGCATATAGATACATGTGTTTCTCACAAACTTTTTTCTATTTATATTCTTCAAATACAAAAATCATAACTAATGAATAGAAGAAAATATAACCATTAAATTTTAAGAGTCTGTAAGAATTCTTCACGAAAAGTTCTGTGAATCACAAGTAGAGATATTTTTCATGACATTGATACCTTTGAATTAAATAAAACAGACAGCCTATTCTACATAAAATTTAAAATAAAGATTATTTGGTAAATTTAGAATCACTTATAAAATGTATCATCAATATGTAATGAGCTTTGCACTGATTATAAATAATGCTTTTAAAACTAGTACCAGGGCTGGGCGTGGTAGCTCATGACTGTAATCCCAGCACTTGGGAGGCTGAGGCAGGAGGATTCTTGTGAGTTGAAGCCTGGGCTACAAAGTGAGCTCAAGGCCAGCCTGAACTGCATAGAGACCCTGTCTCAAAAGAAAAAAAAAAAAAAAAAAAACCTAATACCAGGGAGAATGCTGGGGTCAAGACTTCCAAACCTCACTCTTCTAATGAAAACCATTGGTAACTGACAAAACTTGCCACACTCATATTTTTTGGAACTCTGAATATTAATCAAAGGATTGCCAAACAAATACCTGGAGAAGTGTTCATTGGAGGAAATGTCTACATTATACAAGAAAGGCTTTCTGGTATTTAAAGCAGCCCTATTCACATTCCCCTTTAAAAAGCTTGACAATAATCTTGAAACTAACAGACACAAATCACAAACCCTTTGAAAGTCACCAGAATTGGCTTGTTCCTGAAAACCTACCTCCAGAGGAACTTCATTGTCTAATCTGTCTAGTGGTTTCCTGACAATCTGCACTCACACTGTTTTCTCTGACTTCTTAATTCCTAGGATATGGTGAAGTAATCAGAGGTATTTGTTTTAATATTGCATCTGATTTAGTGACAGGATTTAGGACCATTAAGATGATCAAAACACTTAAAAGTAAAAGATAGCTCTTGGGATATCCATAGGTAGGTGGTGCTGTGAAAGCTTCTGAATGTTTCTGGGACTTTAGAAGGCCATGTTTATATTCAGAGCGGTGTAGATGCCCAGACCCGAGAGTGTCTATCCTATCACTCTTGCATGTATCAGAGTTAATAACTGATTGAGCAGTGCCATTCCTATCACCCTAAGAGAGCTTAAGACATATAGCCACACATAATCTTGTACATGGATATGCATAGCTCCATTATTCATTATAGACATAATGTACATACATATAGCCTTTTGAAGTTTAATGCAATCATTTTCAGTGTTTTTCAAAGTTATGTAACCATCATGAACTAATTTTGGAACACTTTTGTCACCACAAAATATATGGAAACAACTGAAGTGTATATCTTTTTACGCATGTTTAAATAACGTATACTCTATTCAAGTGAGAGTATATTGATGAACCATAAAATAGGAGTGAAGTACTGAAATATGCTACATGGCTGAACCTTGACCACGTACTTGGAGCAAGAAAGGGAACCATATACTGTCACTCCATTTATATGAAAAGTTCATAGTGAGTCCATCCATACAGCCAGGAAATAGATTAATGTTTCCTGGAGCAAGGGCTGAGGAGAGATGGAGAGTGTCTGTTAATCAATATGAAGTTTCTTTTTCTGGTAACAAAAATGTAAATAAATCATAATGATGCTTACAAAACATTACTAACAAATATTGAATTGTAAACTTGAAAAGCTAAATTTAAGTTGTGTGTGTTTACATGTGTGTGTTTACGTGTGTGTGCGTGCGTGTGTGTGTGTATTACTGTGATTAAACTCTGGAACTCATATGAGGGAGGCAAGCACTCTACCACTGATTTATATTTGTGATCCTATTTTATACATATTACAAATTATATTTTGAGATAATGGCTCACCTCGTTCCCCATACTGGCCCTGAATGTGTATTCTTTCTACCTCAGTCTCCCAAGTAGCGTAGATCATAAGCCGGCATGTCCAGCTTATCTCATCTATATCTTGACAAAATAATGTGCTTTTCAATCTATTTAGTGTGTTAATTTAATTTTTATGCATTCTATTTATTAGGCTGTAATCTTGTTCCTGGAATTATTTTGTCATTTATAAAATAAAAAATATCAAAAATTAAATTAATGTACCTTTTTATTCCATGAGAAAAGAGGAAGACATGGAGAGTGCAGAATAGAAAAGCCTGCTAAATTCTCTCTAGTCTCATTCGGACAAGAATCATACCTTCATAGTAAATTTGGAGGCATTAAACTATCATGCTTTGCCTAAAATGCAGGAATTTGCAAGTTTATCAAGTATTGGAAAAAAATCAAGCACTTTAAAGTATGTTCACAAATGAAATCAAATTAATAAAACACAAGATTGCAGAATTTTTAATGTAAACTTTTATATGGTCATATTTCATTCTCAAACTATCAGTATATCCAATATATTTTATTTTTATAAGATGGAACATTATAACTTAGATTCCTAGTTAATAAGTTCACTTCCTTTAAGCATGAATTTGAAAGCACTCTGAATTTAGATTAATGAAAGTTTATTTTTTCTCTAGCTCTTCCACTGGTTCACTTCATTAACACTTTGAAGTGATATTTATATTCTTCAAACTAACCTTACAAAAATAAAAAAAATTAATGGATAAAATTATGCCCATGTAAAGATAATAGGTAACAAACTATTTTTATTTTCTTTATTATTTAGGAACTATCTTGCTTAATTTTCTCTTGTTGCTAAGACAAAATATCTGACACCCCAAGTTAAGGGAGGCAGTTTATGGAGGTTTCAGTCCATATTCTGCTGGCTCCAAGGGAGGGTGGTATGGCAGAGGGGCAACAAGTCATGGTAAAGGCAGAAGACAGCAAAAGCAACAAGAGCACACACATACGTATATACTCCCTTATACTATGTATAGAATACTTGCCCTAGGACAGGTGTACCATGCATACCTCTAATCCCAGCATTAGACAATAAACCAGTCACAAATCCTAGATTCAGCCATCTCCAAAAAGACACTTCCATGACCACATGAGGCTTTGGGGGGACATCCAGATGCAAACAATAGCAGGAGCCTTTGCTAATACCTTTCAATATAGTTCATAGTGTGTGTATCTGTGCATGTGCTTGTGTGTGTGTGTTCAAAGGAGACCATCTTTGGGGATGGTAGTTTTCTTAATTCAGTACATAGACATCAGAAGGAATAAGAAAATAGTAGCCTATCCAAATAACACAGAAAAAGACCAATTTTCTTATATTGACTACTGTTAGATAGATTTGCTTTAGATTACAAGAGTATTCTAGGCAGAATTTTTTCCATATCTTGTTTTCATTTATGCTTACATTCTCCAAGCCAGGCTAAACTAAGAAAAGCAGAAATTTTAAAAATGTCTGTGATTTAATGGAACTCATAAAGTCTTCCTTACGTGTCATGTTAGGCAGCCACTTTTTAAAAAAGAATATTTTTTAACTTTTACTTAATTCCAGAAAATATATGAATTGGGTCAGCTTTTGAGCTAAAAATGCTAGTGGTCATGGTATGAGAATTAACGCATTTTCTTCTCATAGAAAATAAGTTTCTAAAAATGTAAGTTATTTCAGATGCCCTTTAGGAATTTGTCTGTTTAATTGAAGATATAGTATTAGTTATTTTTTATTTATTTGATAGGAACTCTAATAGAATACTCAATGCCTGAAGCAGAGATTTGCTTTAACAGAAGAAAATTACATTTTCTTTGATTGGTTCATATTATTCAAAATGCTTAGAATATTAAAGCCTGTAAGTTTGAGTTTTAAAATACTGTTAGGGTAAAAGCAATTTATATTTGTCATAACACTGTAATAGAAAAGTAAACTATTGATGCTTTTACTTTGATCAGGCACAGAAAATGTAATTAAATAAAATTTCTTCTTACTATTATATAGTGTTCTTGATAAGGTCTTTGTTAAGAATTATTTTCATGATGCTAGATTAATTCCATTATCTCTTTCACTGTAAATTCATTTTGCCATCTAGAAATCTTGGAAAGTATTTGGAACATTCAAGAAGAAGTCCAGTACCCCTAGAATAATCTTCTGGAATCACAAGACTTCTGTTTCTCCTTTGAGAAAGATTTCAGCTCTCACCTGCACTTTTACTGATCCCCTTTGACTTATCAATATTCTCTTATGAAACCGAGTTAATCTGATTACGTGTTTCATTCCTCTTAATGCCATTTTACACCATCTTGCATATCTTCATGCATTTTTCATGCTTAAAACTTCACATTTTCCTATCTTAACTCTATTTGCCACTCATTTCTAACTTCTGAATCATTTTCACATCAGCCTCTGGCAATTACCATTATCTTCAATATTCTGCATACACACAACTCTTTCTCTACAAGACCATTTGAACTTCCGACTGTGATCAAAAGCTAAATATCCCGAGGTCATTAAAATTGTCACTGTTTTCATTCCTACACCTCTCATATCACAGAAGTTGGGACTGTAGGTATCTTGCTTTCTAGTCTTTGACATATTTAACTCTATTTCTACTCGTGTCTTTGCACAACTATCATTCACACAGCTATCATCTCTTTATAACCATCTTCCAGCCCACTCTTTTTATATACCCATATCTTATTTCTAAGTATAAATTTGGCATACCTATAATTAAAAGATTCTTTTAATCAAGTTGCTCTTGATTGCTTGAACCCATCTCCTCTTCCAATCTTGTTTGTGTGACACTCAATCGTTTCCAATACGTGATCCCATTCATTTCCTATAACGAATTGTTCAACAGCCTCTATTTCAACCATCTCACCTCTTTGCCACCTTTTCAATCATTTCTATGTCATTTAATGACAATGGAAATCCTCAGTGATCATTGTTTTCTTGTGGTGTGGAGAAGGATAATATTCTTAGAAGGTCTGTTTCATGGTTTAAGGTCACAGAATGAGCCCACCAATGGCGAACTAGTGATTTACATATAGCATGAATAAAGTAAACATTTTCTTTTTCTTTTGAGCATCTGTCATGGTAGGACTGCTGAAGCATAATCTAAACTAAAATGATGCCCCAGGATTTTTTGTACACATGTAATATGTTTATAACTCAAGAATATTGACTCCAGCAAGTCTCCCCTTGATGTCAGGAATTCCCTTACCTATTTTATCAATGGATTACTACCATGAAGCCTATAGTTTATGTTAGAAAAAAAAAATCTTTATTTTCTTAATTCTTGAAAGATCCCTCCAAGCATTACAGAATTCTGTATTGTTAGAGATACTATTTTTGAACACTGAAAAGATATTATCCCACTTTTATTGTGGCTTCCTTTAAAGCTATTATTCTATCAATATTCAAGTTAATTCTAATTTGAAGATTAACTGTCATTTTAGATATGGAATCTTTTAGTAATTGTATGACTTTAGTTTCCTGATGTATTATTATGACATGGCTAAGTTTGGATTACTTTTAGTAGTAACTATATATTTGCTCTATTTTTAGTATCTGTCATTTCTAAAAACTTTCAAGCTATTCTTTTTCTAAATAAATTTCATCCAAATTTTTATTTATTTGTCATTTGGAATTTCTTACATTGACATTCCTAATTGTGGATATATAATTATGTTTTCCAACTCTTTGTCTTTTATTTTGTATTTGAACAATGTATAATGGTTATTAAGTTTTGGTAGTTATTCTGATATATATTTCTTATTTACAATTTTTTCAAACATATTTTTCATTTCAATTTTTCTCAGTATATATCTCAGTTCTATGTTGTTCTTTAAAAGATCCACATTGTAATATAGTATTTATCAATGTTGTTTTCTTATATTTCTAATACTTTTTATTTTCTTAAAGATGCTAGAGTCTTATTTGAAAGGTTTAATACTGGAATTTCTGCTTATTTTCCCTCATTTTAACTTTACTCTTTTCATATATGTGTTTTTGTGTTAATTTTAAAACAGTTTACTTGACTCATTTAAATTTTATCCATGTAACTTCTTTGAGACCAAAAAGGAAAATGTTGATTTATGAAAAAAAATGTTCCTTTCATATACTTATAAGAAGTAACATTTCACAAAGACTTTAAGCCAATTTATATGTTTGATTTCCTTTTATTCCCTTGATTTTGTTCATTGGGATTATAAAAATTCATGAAAGTGTGTTATAGCTTGTAACTATAAAGTTGCCATTTCTATTTTCCCTCATCCACTGCTATGTTTGAAATTTCCTTTAATATTTCTTATAAGATTGGGGAACATTGCTATTTATGTCTTGTATTAAGGTAAACCTTTTGCCATCCAGCCCTTATGCAGTTTTTCTTAGTAATTTTTCAAACTTAATTGGACCTTGGACTTACTGCAGTTTCCTCCAGATGGGTACTCTGAAACTGCAAGTCAAAAATAAGTTTACAACTAGAGTGGAAGCATTTAAACAAAGAAAATGTTCACTGTTTCTTTTACTCTCTAACAGATTCATTCTTGTCTTATTATCTTAGTTTTATTTAATGTACCTTTCTTCTTGTTACTTCTCTCTTACACTATTGTGGTTTTATACACTCTTTTTGTACTGCTAATACTCTATAATTTTATTTTAATGACATGCTGAATGTTGCAAAAAAAAAACCTTGTCTTCAAATTAAACATTTATCATTATAATAAAACAGTTCTAAGTACCTTATCTAGTCTATAGATTGTTTGCTATGAAATTACCACTAACGAATTTTATTAGTAAGCGCTTACCTGGTATGATTTTTCATATTTTACTTTGAACGTTTTTGCTGTCAAATTCATTTATTTATCAGAAGTCAGGCATGATGATGCACACCTGTAATTCCAACACTCTGGGAAGTGAGCCAGGAGTATCAAAAGTTCAAGTCCGCTTGGGGATGGAACTCAGCCCAAATGCTCTGGTTTCAATCCATGGCAACATAACAATAATCAACTCAAATAACACTGATCATTAAATTAAAATGAAATAGTGATAAATAAAAATGTAACATGAAGTAAGTAAAATAAAAAATATGCTAGAAAATTGGAGAAATACAGGTGGTATGAACTATAGGGTTATTAAACTGACCATGTACATTTGCTATAAAATATCATCATTCTTAACCAAATTCTTTCTCACTGAGTAAAATCTAATGTGAATAATTAACACTGGTATGTCTCATCCTTATAATGCCATTCTAATTTTATTTTTATTATACAGCAAAAGCTTGATGCCATAATAAATAACCAAACATGTCACAATTCTTCTAGTCATATAACTTAGAATTGCCATGAGTTGAATTTGTTGAATAATAGGTAATATTCAAATGAAAGAATTTTCATTAATTATTGTGTCCCTTAAGTAAAGAGCCATGTGATTTTTGACAAAATTATAAGAACAAAAAGGCTACAGGAAATCTCTAGCAAATTAAGTGTGTCAGAAATCATTAGTGTGTTTATTTTTTATTAGTGTCTATTATCCATAATGTTGATATGGCACAAATGGTTGGTCTCAAGGTTTGTACTGATGTATAAATGCAGTTATTCTGATTACTTACCTATTTTGTGGCCTGTTTACCATTGTTTACATATGCCCAGAATTCCTTCATTTTTAATTATAAACAATCATATTCTTAAAAGTCATATTCTTAAAAGCCAGGAAAAAACAGTGCTAAGAAAACAACTCATCTCTTTTTCTTTTACTTGAATAATTATATACCAGTTATTTATCAAAGTGTGGGCAGAGACTAGTGGGTAGGAAAACAGAGTTGGACCCCATGGGTAACAGCTAGCCTGAGGTTCAGAGAGTACAAAGGTGGGATTCATTTAGAAACAATAATAAGTTTTACTAAGCCCAATGCTTCTTAACATTTATGGCAAAATGTTTCTTCTTTCGGGGGAGGACAATTCTGACTCTCACCCTCTTCATATCCCCACTCTATTCATTTTGAGTACATGAAGACTGTACAACTTGTCCCAGGAAAAAAAAGAATAAATTGAGATTCAAAAGACGATTTAAAAATTACTCTATTAAGTATATTACAGTCATACCTCGGTATTTTCAGGGGATTGGTTCCAGGGCCCCCTGCAGATATAAAACTCTGCAGATGCTTGACTTCCTTGTATAAAATGGCACTGTATTTGCATATTACCAACACACATCCTCCAATATATTTAAATTATTTTTCAATTACTTATAACACCTAAAACAATACAAGTTTCATGCACATTGATGTTGAACTGCATTGTTTCAGGAGTAATGGCAAGAAAAATGTCTGTACCTGTTCAGTACAGAGCCGACCACCAACTATCCTAGGATTAACTATACAGCACATGTCAGCAAGACCACATCTTAAAAATCTTCCTGATCCACAGTTGATCGTATCTATGGAAATAGAAGGGCAACTGTATGTGTTTAATTGAGCTAAATCAACATTTGATAAGGAACACATTAAATTTAATATTAACTTGGTTTCCGATTTAAACATAAACATCCTTAACTAAAATGTGTAAACTTTAACATAGCCTATCATAAATATTGTAACCACTCACAAATAGATTTTGAAAAATTTTGTCTATAAAGAACAAGTATTTAAGAAAAATACTTGAAAGAACTAATGTTTATTAGTGACCATATATAAATCATGACACTCTAGTGATTTGGGATATACAGTATAATTAAAAGCAAATGAGAGAGCTAACAAAAAGCTAATGCAAAATAAATTAGAAAATGTCATTTTAAAACAGAGCTTTTTATATTTTAAGAAATTTTATAGTACATGTGTAAATTTAATCTCTTCAATATTCACACACATGCACTCTTCCTAGACAATTTTCCTTAATTATTATTTGAAGTTTTGTCAGTTGTTAAAAGAAATAATGCAATTTGTGAGATTTGAGTGAAATGAAGCTTACATTTTATGTCTATACACCTTTACAATTTTATCACAAGAATAATTTTGTGCATTATTTGTATAATTTAGAGAATTTAAAAATACTGTTAATATCACATCTTCCCAAATTATTCATTCATTTACATTTTGGTGAAATTTTCCTAGATATAAGAGTACAGAGTAAATTACACAATATTGCATTGCAAATATTCATCAACTGTTTAGTTTTTTTATCTTGAATTTAATAGGAGATTTTAGATTTCTCATATCAGAAAAAGCAAATCCACTCTGGAAAATTGTATTGACTTGGAACCTTATACCAAATTTTACCCTATATCCTGGAATCCAATTTCTTTTAATCATAACTCAGCACTTTGGAGAGATTGAAAAACCACTGCTAAGATATTTCAAATGTAAGATTTTCTTATTGTGAATTCTTGAAGAAATTTTGTCTAAAACTGGAATCAGGGTTTTTAATTGCCTACGTGAGAATTTTAAATAAATATTTAATGTCTGTCCAGATAATTTTAAATAATCTTATTTAATATTTGTAAATTAAAAGGGAAGATCTACTTTAGTGGTTGCAACTCAGTTTATTCATGTAATAGTAATAAGTCTAACATGTATTGGAACTTTGAATGACTGTCATTTTCCTGTGGTAATTTGCATTAACTCACATATTCTCTGTATTCAACACTATGCATGCCTATTCCCTTCATCTTTATTATACATATGGAAACTGAAGAACCAGAAAAACTAAATTTCCTACTTAATCTTAATTTATCAATAAATGATAGACAAAAGTTTTCAACTCAAGAACTATCTCTTAAATCTCTGTGAACTCTCATTATACTATTGCTCTGAAAAACTATTAAAATATAGTATGTATTGAATTGTTGATTATGAGTAAGTTGTCTTAAAATAATTTTTATTTCCACACAGCAAATTACCACAAACTGAGCAGCTTAAAACCATCCATATTTATTATGTCAACATGTTTGCAGCTCAGGAGTCCAGTTACAGCCTGGCTAAGTACTCTGCTTTGGATTTCATAAGCAGTCGCAAAGATGATAGTCTGGTATTGTGTCCATTTAGCAGCTGAACTGAGGATGAATCCATTCTCTAGGTTTTATACTTTGGTGACTAAGTTATTTAAGACTGTAGGGGTGAGGGTGATAGCTTCAAGTTGACAGGGAAGCGAGTCTACCTTGTTGGTGGAAATGATTCTAGCCTCCTACAAGACAGACATGGTTCCTAAAAGCTACAGGTCATTCCTCAGCCTGAAGTTTGCCTGCATGTCTTCTTACTTCACTGAGACTGCAAGGAACCTATATGTGGGCTATCATCGTATAAATAATATCCTTTCACTTTGACGTATTATACTGAATAGAAACTGGTCACACATGTAGGTCATATTCCAAGGAAGGAAAAGCAGGAACCCTAGGGTTGAAGAAGTATGGGATGCCCACCTTAGAGACTGTCCAACAGTCTATTATGGGCCCAGATGTTTACTGCTTACTCTTTCTCTGGCATGTCAAATACAGTCATCCTTTTCCAAATTTCACAGGAGCCTCATCTATTGCAGCATCTACTAAAAGTCCAAAATTGTTGCATCTATGTTATCCTTCTTTATTAGATGTGGTCCTTTGCATGATGTTCAACTCCTTTGTTTACTCGGTGGTGGTCTGAATCTAAGTTAATTCGTTATTCTGATTTCTTAGCACATATTTCTTGCTAGCAGACTTGCTAGCTCTGGAGATTTTTCTCTTGTTAAGTGTGTTTGAAGAGATCAGGGGCCATGTTGTCAAACCAAATAGCAAGGAAGTAAAGGCAGCCCCTAGGAACAGTCCTCAAAAAATAGTCAGCTAAGGGCAACAACTAAAATTCACCTACAATAAACAAGGGAACAAAACCATGTCAACTTTGGAGCAGATGCTCCTAGAAGGAGGCAGACTGCATATGCTTCAGTTAGAGCCATAAGCAGAGGATGTGACTAATCTACATCTGATCGCTTGACCCATAGAGACAGAAACAATAAAATGTTTATTTTGAGCTTCTGTGTTTCTGGTACACAAGAATAAACAAAACAATATGATTTATATTATTTTTATTATCTCAAAAACCTTATTAGATGAGCACTCTAGTTATTTCTGTTTTATAATTTCAGCAACAAAGGTACACAATATCCTCAGTCACTTTCCCAAAGTCTCTTAGGAAGTTATAACCAATGGAATTTTGAGATGAGAGAAAAGAGCTATCTTCCCCCCCCCCCTTACCACAGTTAGCACCCTGCATCAGCAACAACAGCAAGAGCAAGAAAAAGCAAAAGCATTTATTTAAAGTTTTACAGGGAACAGGAGGCTTAAGAGAATAAGATCCTCATAAAGAGAGTTATGTATTTTTATGGACGATTGTGAAGAACTACGATGAATGCAACAGGGTATAAAATTTTCATCTTAAATGAGGAACAATGTCCTAAACCAGTCAAAAGGTACTGATTCTATCTCTAGAATTTATTCTCCATGACACTCTATAGAATTATCTTTCTGAAGTATAAAAATCGTTTAGTAAATAATTTCTCCATATTAATATCAGCCACCTATGGCTGCATTTCAGCAAAGATTAAATGTGTGTCTTCCAATTAGCTCAGCAGAGAAGAGGGGTCATTTTAAAATGTTAATTACAAATTATCTATATTTTTCCATCAAACCTTTCTTTATTAGACAGTGATGATCTTTCACATATAGATTATTCAGATCACCTTGCTACTTTTCTTTACCCTCCAGCTACCTGCCATTTTGTCATTTGTCTTCTCCCTTGGAAGCTGTCCAAGCTCATGGAGAGGAGAGGAAACTCAAGCTGACCTTAATAGCAGCTCTTGTAAATGCAGCTCTGAGGGACGAGTGAGCAGCTATTGTCTGACATCTTTATCATCTGTACATTTCAGCTATCCATAGCATTACCATTAACCTAAATGACAAAGAATTAAATTTAATATATATATATATATATATATACAGATACATTTGAATTCTCTAATATTTAACATTAAAGGAATGCATTTATACCTATGCACAATTTTAAAACAAAAGCGAACATATAAATCAAAGAGAATATTTATTTTCTCTCGGTTCATCTCAAGTCCTGTGGGATATATAGACTCACACACATATACAGTAATATTCTGATGGCCGAATGCACGTCTAATGTGTTCTTTTTCCCCATAACTGTTTGGAAATTTGGCTCAAGCTCAAAATCATTAAATAGTTTTAATGATATTCACAGAAGTGCCATGCTCAACCAGAAACAAATATAATTGGAACTAAAGTGCCATATGCATTTTTTGATATGTGATTTCAGAAGGAATTAATATATAAAAGTATTATCATACCAGAATTATACACTGTATTAACATGTAAGCATAACCAATGTGTTCAAGCCAATAACTTTTCTCTGATTCTTTAATGTTATTTTCTTTGTGTAAATTTATAAGTGGATTGAGCAGTGAATTGAAAGACACATGAATAAAAATGGATTCTTTTGGTACAATTTCAGAATGTAAGGTAAAAGTTTTACATTATACAAAGAACATAGAATATTTAAATCACTCTAAGAGATAAATCTCAGGTAGACAAAAATGAATCCTAATTTCATTCTGTTCTGTGCAAAATAATATGTTTTATAAGTACTAAACATTAGATTCAGATTGATTTTCTACAAAGAACTTCAGTGAAAGGGAGGAAAAGAATATACAATATACAGAATAACACTATTTTAAAAATCTCAGTATAGTATGAGTTATTTCATTTTTAATCTTTTTGGCTTTTCATTTCTGTGTTTTCTATTTTCTAAAAATTTGCTGCAAGCATATGTTAATTATTAAACCAAAATACTTCTTCAAAGAAAAAAAAAACTATGATGATCATGGTGAACTGTTGCCTTAATAATATTAATTTCTTATAGGTGCTGAGAATAATGAAGTTTTGGGCTGAGAGTTAAATGCTTTACAAATATTACTTTATGTTCACACTTCCAGGAACTCTGTACTGCCATTTCCATTTTCAGATGAGGAAAATGAGGCTCAAAATAATTTAAATAATCTTCTCAAGCTGCCACAATTTTCTGTCTCAATGGCATGTTTTTAGGTACTCTGAATACTTAGCAGAAAATCTACTCACTTTTCCATTATCCCATGTGATATGAATACTGGATTTTAAAGAAAGAAGTAAAATATTGTCTTTTATTTTCTGTTTGTAAATGAAAAGGCTTTTTGGTATCTTTGATTGGTAAATGCTAACTTATTTGTGAAGATAATATTAATGTGGTAATAAAGGAGTAGCCTATAGGGAAAGCTAAAACAAAGAAAGATGGTTTTGTGGCTTTCTGTTCAGCTGAGTTTATTTAACCTAATCATTACTGTATAACCCATAGAATATAGAGGAATCATCCATGTTTGCAGCCCCTGAATGGAATTATCTCTATGGATAAAGCCATAATACCTTGAAATACTTTCCTTTGCATAAGAAAGGAAGCTTCTGTTAGCAAGGTTGAAATAAAAATCCTTTACTGCCTCAAACAAAGAAAACCTTAAAATTGATCCTAACTTCAAAACTAAAAATAATAATAATAATAAAGAACAAATTTAGCTTATGTAATCCTGAAACAACCCATAGATCCCTTTCTGTTAACACCAAAACACTTTGCTTTCCATGCAGAGTGTCATTCTTTTTTCACAAACAGTGCCTTTGGCTGGTTCTGTAGTCTAAAACAATTGAACTTGTATTGACACTATTCACTATCATAAAACTCAGGTTTGATGTAGCCTGTTTCTGTTATTTACCTATGGTATGGTAGCTAGTTACTAGACATGGATTGTCTCCTATTTCTTTGTATTCTGGTTACAATCTAAATATTTTGCACAGAAAACATTCATGTTTTGTCTTTAAGGAAATTCTTAATGAACTTATGAATTATTTTTACTACATAAATAAAAACATATTATCACAAATTATTAAACCTGCTAGCTAGCAAAATATTTAACAAGAAATGTAAAGAAATTGTTATATGACAAAATAAGTAAAATATATCTTTGTGATTCAAAATAATCCCATCTACTTTTTTCTTTATGCAAAGTGACTAGCTCTCAGGCAAAGTGCAACCAGGAATAGAGGAGGAAATGCTCTTTGATGTTGGGACTGCCCAGGAGCACCAGCAGCTGTGAGGCTTAGTAATGAAGCATTTGGCCTCATTTGGCACTGCTTGCTCTTGAGAGGATTTTCTTACAAAAGATCAGCTATCTGATGAGTTCCACAGGCTATCACTCTGAACTTCCACATATTGGCACCTACTGCAGTTGGAATTGATGTTCTACCTTCTCCATGGCACAGTGCCATGCTCGCAGATGGGCCCAGGTATTGGCATGACAAAGAGAAAACACTGTCATTACCTTCCAGTGTCAGGCAGTAAAATTCTTTCCTTGAGTATCAAATTGCAGGTTTTTGAGCAACTTAATACTTACCCAGAAAAATACAAGAAATGATTAGGGATTGAATATTGATTGGAACATGCAAAAGGCAGAATCTATGGAAAATATTAATAACATGTATTTGTATGTCTCTGTAATTTAGAGCAGGATAGCAGAATGAAATTTTCCCAGGGTCAGTGTTCTAGCTAAATGTAAAAATGAGTTTAGGTCTAATCTGATATTTATCCCTTGTGCACTAGTTTCAAAGATGAATCAGAATGTACAGTGCATCTTACTTGAGTTAAATGAAGACTTAAGAAACCCACTTACTGGCTGAGTTATTAAGCACTGAGTAAATCAAGGTTAAATTCTGTCTGAAGGTGGAGAGAGAATTGAGCTAGTTTTCCAAAAGAAGACAGTGAGTGTTACTGGAACAGTTCAAAGATTGTCAGGGAGAACATTACCTTAAGTCATTTTTCATTATGATGGAAGAGTGCCCCAGCTGTGTCATTGGTAAGGTTAAAAGGTGTTATTGTGTGTGCCTTTGAAATGAGCACAGGAAATGGAAGTGAACAATTCGGTCACAAACTTGGCTGACTGTCTCCGCATGCTGTGCGTTATTGCGGTGTTGCCAGCTTCTCTGAATGAAAACACGAGAGCAAATTAAACAGCTTTATGAACTCACAGGGGGAGCAGTTGTTCTAGTGGCTTTCGTACAAATGCCTAATTAATTCTTGAAGTAACCTAAATTGTTCTTTTGTGATCTATGAGTGAGAACCTAAGAGAAAACCTGTGTAGAAGAAAGTTAAGTGAAGGAAGAATAGGGATTTTATGATTAGCTTGAAGTTCACAATTGTTGGGACCGGCTCAATTTTGTTATTATTCTCATTAATGTTACATTAGTAAGCTAATGAAACATTTGGTTGAATACATTATAAGTAATAAAGGCATTAATTTTATTTTTCTGAACACTCAATTATGTTAATTGGCATCTGTTATTGTTTACCATGTATATTTGCCTATTAAAATTGAGAACAAATATAGAGCACACGGTTGATTGCAAATATTACCAATATAATACATTTCAGTACATTTTTTGATCTAGAAGGCTGTATGTGGGTTTTTTTTTCTAATTATATCTGAATCATTTCCATTTGAATGGGGAGTCCTTTATGTGTCCTGTGCTACTGAAATCTTAATCTAAAAAATATCAAGGTTCACCCAAAAAATTCAGCTTAAATGAATGGTTGCTGTACACAGTTTTTTGCTTTTGTCAGAAAATAGAACTCGGGTGGTTTAGGTATGTTTGATGCGTTCTGCAGTGTAGTGTAATGAGGTATGTAAAATTGGACATAATTAATGTTAGAGACAAATTTTAGAGTATGAATTGACACACCATTTTATATTTTACCATCAATGATCAGTTAACTGTTATGATTGTCTATATTAGAATTTGAAATGCTATTATGTTGTATGGATAAAATGATTTTGCTTAAGATTCTTTTGCCCATTCTCATATAAAGGATCATTAACCATAGCTCTCTTTCTGCCAATATATTTCTACTTTATGTACTTATGGAAGTATAAAAGGCACACATTTGCAAAAATTTGCTAAACCAGCTGAATTTAAATTATGAATTGTTTTAAATTAACAAATATCTTGTGAAAATATTATATGTCTTACTTAGGGAATCTCTATTGAAAGTAGCATAATTTTTTAGCTTTGTTGATAAGGCAACATTTCCCAAAAGTTTTGTACGTAAGTAATAAGTTGAAATTTGGATTTTTCTTCACTTTGCTATTGTTCAAATATTGGCAAGGTTTTTTACTATCTCTCAAATACAAAGATACACGTTAAAATTTGCTCTCTTAGAATACTTTATACTATGAGAGAATTTCTATTCTAAATTCTGCCCACTAAAAGGGTAAATCATAAATAACCACAAGCTCTTGTGAGCAAAAGTGAATAATAAAATTTCTTTCATCTGACTCAAATCCCCATTTTGTAATGTATTTTTACAGTTAAACTTAGGACGTGTTATTATTTCCATTAATGTTTTCTTGATATTTTGATATGTCATTATATTGACAACTAAAAATTAATTTTCTTTCTTTCTTCTTTTTATTTTTCCAGGAAGAGGTAGGGATTAGTGTTCCTTACAGATTGTAACAGTTTCACAATATTCTCTTTCAGTATGTGTCCATTCTGTCTATCATGAGTCCTTGGCTGTTGATACCTGCTCCTAATATATTTGAAGACATTGTCCAAGGATCATTAACCATAACGCTCTGTGCTGTATCCAAATGATCTCTCTCTCCTCCTTCTTTGTCTGTCTTTGTCTCTTTCTCTCTCTCTCTGTCTCTCTCTCTCTGTCTCTGTCCCTGTCTCTCTCTCTTTCAGTTTCTCACTCGCTTCACCATCTTTATCACTCTATGCAACTGTATCTCAGTCTATCTGATTATTATCTCTATATTTATCTCTTGTTTTACCTCTGTCTGTATCCCTATCTCTCTTTCTCTTTGTCTCTCTCTGTCTTTGTTTTTACATCATAAGAGTAAGTCTGTTGTGTTTTCTCTGAGTTGCTTACTCCTGTGTGACTCAGAGGATGGGAGGTACTGTTCTTTCTTTTGGGTCAACGACAGTCTTTTTATGTAAAGATGCCACTGATTCATCAATTAAAAATTAGAAAAAATTAGTATCTTCAAACTTATTATCCTGTAAAACTGGTCATAATAACTAATCTATTAGAGATTGTATGACTAATGATTTCAGATTGTCTAGACTTCATATTTATTTTTTACTATCTCTTGTATTACAGAGATTCTTTCTAATCCAGTCAGCAAATTCTGTAACAATTTATGTTACTAATGAATTTTTTTAAAGCTATTAAAAGGAGAGCTGTCTTTTCACTAAAAAGAGTGTTTCCTAAATAGAAGAGCCCAAGTAAAACCACAGTATTTAATTTCAGGCACTATCTCACACTTAGAAAGTCTATTCAAAATATCCTTACAATAAAATCTACAAAATAGTTGTCCATCAACAGATGAATGGATAAAGAAAATATTGTGCATATAGCAATAGAACATTATTCACCTTAAGAATGCACTCATGTCATTTCCAAGAAAATAGATGAAAATAGAGACCATCATGCTAAAGGAAATAAGTGAGACAGAAATTCAAATATTTCATGTTTTTCTTCTTATGAGAAATCAGGAGATGGGTAAGACATGAAAATAAAAGGGAGACTATTTGAGAACAGGAAAGGGAAGGAGAATGGGAGGGAAAGGAGAAGAGGGAAAATGGGGGGCATATTAAAGTGCAGATAGTTGGGCCGGGGATTGAGCTCAGCTGCCTAAGCACATAGCTGGCAAGTGTGAGGTCATGAGTTTGATCCCTGATACCAAAAAAAGGTAGATATAAAGTACATATAGGCATTGATATGCAAAAATGAAATCCACTGGTCTATGTAATTAACCTATACCTATTTGAATGAATGAATGAATGAATGAATGAATGAATGAATGAATGAGTGAATGAATGAATGAATAGATGGATGGATGGATGGATGGATGGATGGATGGATGGATGGATGGAAAACTAAGGAAATCACAGTAATATAGGAATAAATCCTTGGCAACAATTTGTATCTCAGATTTATCATGATATTATTTTTTAAATTTTCTTGCTGCTATGTTTGTAATTCGTAATGATTGCGTTTATTGTGGGGAGTTGGTACATGTACAGAACATTCTTCTTCTTCTTCTTCTCCTTTTTCCTCTACTTTTTGTTGTCCTTCTCCCACTTCTTCCTCTTCCGCTTTTCCTTTTCCTCTGCCTTTTCTTCCTTCTTTTTCCAATTTTTCCTACACCTTCTCCTCCCTCTCCTCTACCTCCTCTTTTTTCATTCCTTTTCTTCCTTTTCTTCTTTTCATCCCTACCCCTCACATCACTCCCTGCTCCTTCCAATTCTTGGTCTCCTTTCTGTCGTCAAACCTCCATTTGCGTCTTTCTTCTCTTCATTTTTTTCCTTGTTCCCATCTCCTTTCCTACACCTTCCTTCTCATCTATATTGTTTCTCTCATGTAAGAGAAGCTCTGTAAATTTGTTTGTTTTACTTCACTTAATATTATGGTCTCATGCTACATCCATTTTTCTATGAATGCTTCAAGTTTGTCTTTATTTATGGTAGACTAGTGCACCATGGTGTCTAAATGCTACACTTCATCTATTCATCTGTTTTGGGAGTTATAGGCTGTTCACAACATTTAGCTATCATTAATTGTGCTGTCTAAACATGGGTATCCATGGGTCCCTGTAACATGATGACTTCAACTCTTTCGGGAAGCTACCTAAAAGGGTAATAGCTGTGTCAAATAGAATTTCTAGTTTGGTTGAAGAATCTCTATTCTCATTTTCTTTTTCTCCCACTTTCTTGCCACTTCTTGGTGGTAACCATTCTTTTTTAATTAAAATGACATATCTTAATTGTTTATATTTGAATATCTCTACTGGTCAGTGGTCATGTACATTTTTAATGTATTTACTAGCCATTTGTATATCTGAGAACTGTCTATTCTCACTTTATTTGCCCATTTTTTATTCAGTCTTATTTTGGGGGAATCTTTTTATGTTCAATGCTTTTTGACCTCTTAAGATAGAGTCTCATTTTGTTGTGCAGGCTGCCCTTGAATGCACTTTGTAACCCAGGCTGGCCTCAAACTCACAGCAACATTTTGCCTCAGCCTCCCAAGTGCTGGAGTTACAGACTTGCACGATCTTTCATTCTGGATGTTTTTTCCTCAGAAACAGCTCACAAAAATTTGGCCCATTCTGTAGGGTGTCACTTCACCTTCTTGGCTGTTTCTTTTGTATGCAGAAGTTTCTTAGTTTGAAATGACCCCATTTGTTAATTTTCAGTATTATTTCTGTGTCGTTGAGATTCTGTTCAGAAACTACTTGCCATGCCTATGTTTAGGAGTTTTATCCAGTTTTACCTCCCCGCAGTATTAGGTATTTCTAGTTTAACAATTAGATCTTTGATCTTTTAAATTTCAGTTTATTACATGATAAACTATTATGAATCTAGACTCACTCCTATATATGTAGATATCCAATTTTTCCAGTATCATTTAATACAAAGAACTACCCTTCTTCTAGTATATATTTTTGTCCCTTTTATCAAATAGCTAAATATATCTGAGGTTGTTTCTGTTTTCTTGATTTTGTTACATTGCTCCAGATGCTTATTTTTGTGCCAAGTACCATGCTGTTTTAATCCCTGTACTTTGTAGTATAAATTCAGTCTGGATTGTAATGCCTCTTATTTTGCTTTGTTGCTCAGGATTGCTTTTGCTATTCTGGGTCTCTTCTGGTTCCATATGAATTTTATAATTGTTTTCTATAGATCCATGAAAATTAACATTCATTATTTTTAAACAGAATTTATCAGTGTCACCTGCTTGTTTACATTCCTTGTGTCATAGTAAGATTGTCATTAATCAGTTTACAGAACAATTGCTGTATTCATTGGCAAGGTTGTAAGTCCTGATGACAACTCAGGATAATAAGAGTTAAAGGTTGATGTACCTTAATTCCAAAGGACATTTTCTTCTCTTTGTTATTATCTTTTCAGAACAAAGAGTATACTTCAAAGTGTTAAGCATTAACCTCTCTGAACTACCTCGCCATATCCCACCAAACTCTATCCCCTAAAGATTTGATCATCACTCAAACTTTCTGCACTGGTCCCTGCTTCCAACCCAAAACTTTGGAAGACAGCTATGTTTAATTCTTTCAGATGTTTTTGTTAATTCAGACTCCTCCCTAGAATTTTGGTTTTTGCATATGCAGTTGTCTCTATAGGAGCTAGTAGACTCCCAGTTCCTACCATGTTTTATAACATCAACCATTGTTCTTGATTATTCATTAAAATGCAACATCTTAAAACTATTCTAACCAAAATTTAGATTTGTTAATTTTAACTTTATTTGAAGATACACATTCTAAAGTCTATTTTATATTTCCATATTTGTCTTCCACTCTTTCTCAACAATTATCATACATAGAAATACATGAAGTCATGTGATTTTATGAAACTGATGCTCCATTAATACAATGAGAACTAATACAAATTCAAGAAGGAAACTGAAGAGATTATTTTAAATAATACATCATAGCAAAAGCAAGTATTATATTGAGTTTAAAATGGCATGCAAAATCATATTTACATTATACAAAACTCTTGATTTTTAAAAACACACAGCTTTTCTCTAAATATGCAAAATGTCTCAAATAAATAGTCTTGAAGCATGCTATTAGAATTCTACTTTAATATGTATCTGTCTTGGTCATTTTATTTTGTTGCTGAAACAAAATACCTCATGCCCAAAATCAGGGAAGAGGTTTATTTAGCTTTTTGTTTTTGAAAATTTCAGTCCATACTTAGCTCAGATTCCAAGGTAGGGTAGCATGGTTGAGGGGCAGCATTTCATGGTAGCCACAAGCAAGAAGAGTAAAAAGGGTAAAAAGGAGTAGGCATGCCACCTTTCTTCCCTTATGTTGTATGGGTGGGTGCTGCACTCACCCAACCAATCCCAGTGCTAGACAATTAACCAATCACAAACTCTAGACTCAGCCTCCTCCATGACAACATGAAGCTTTGCAGGGACACCCAGACCCAAACCATAACAATATTCACAATGATTTCACAAATATTTTATACATTATCTATAATGGAAAGTAATCAAAGAATGAAAGATTAAAATTTATCATACTGCATTATGCAGCTCAACTTAATAAATTATTTCAGTAAGAAAATCCAACCAATTTTAGTACATGTGCAAAAATAGTGGTGATGCATATTAAGTTTATTATACTATCCTCATTTATTTTGTAAAATAACAAATATAAAATTGTGAGGTATGATTTAAAAATATGGTCTGTATTCAAATAAGAACAATTATTATGGTAAAAGATATATGGCCATTAGGTCCCCTCAAGGTACTCCCCCTTGCTTGAAACACACAATTCAATCCTTCTTGCCACATTGAAATCAGTCCTGCAAATTCTTCTACATGAGTGTCCTTAGCTGCAGTGTTCTGGATGGCTTGATGGTCTGAACCAGTTCAAAACATTTACTTTTCCTCATCATTTTAATTTTAGGAAAGAGCCAGAAGTCACACAGAAGCAAATGCAGTGGCTAAGTGGATGACAACACTCTGCAGTATTTTCACCTGTGTGTCTTTCCTTTGGGTGGCACTGGGCAGCAGCATTCACCATGGGTTTGATCTTACTTTATGAAGATACTTAGGAAAGAGAACTAGAACTGCTTCAGAAAGTGGCAAGAACAATTAGATAAGAGATTTCAAAGCAGAGAGCAATATTTTGGGGAGGATTAATGGCAATGTGTCTTGCTACAACAATTATTTGTTTAAATATTCACATATGTTTTGATCACCCCTTGTATAACATATTAGTCAAGCATATTCATCATTATGGTACCTTGGATTGCAGAAAATATGCCCAGAGGAATGACTATTGTTTGTTTTTGTTCCCATAGGAAATTTAGAGTGGAATTAAAAATATTAGATCTGAGGCCATAGATTTAGCTCAGATATATAAGCATCTGCCTGGCAAGCACAAAGTTGTGAGTTTGATTCCCAGTAGAAAAAAAAAAAATATATATATATATATATATATATATATATATATATATATAATGCATATGAGAGATAATGGGATGTCGTTGTTGAGTGAGACCTTAATAACCTCCAAGACTGAAGAAGATTGTGCCTTCTATCATGAAGTTTTGTAAGGATCAGATCATCACAAAATGTGTTTTAGAGAATTTAATTTGGGGTTCTTACAAAGGATCTGGAGAAACGTCCTGCCTGGTCAGAGAAGGGAAGAAAAAAACTGGCTGGATGCAACCCATAAAATAATGTCAAGTTGTGCAAAACATTGAAGCATGTGCCTACCATAAAATGTGGCAGGAAGATGTAGAAGAAGGCAGCCTTCCTATAGGAACCAAGAATGGTTTGGTTTCCTAAAGGAGTTACTATGTTAGTCAGTCTTTCTATCATTATTACAAATACCTGAGATAAATAAATTTCTGAAGAGAAAAGATACAGGTTACAGATTCGGAGGTGTCAGTCTATGGTCAGTTGCTCTGCTGCCTTTAAGTCATGGTAATCACATGTGGCAGAGCTAAATTGCTCACCTGGCAGCACATGTGAGGTGTATAATAAACCTCTGTGAATTGCATAGAACAGTGGAAAGGCAGGAACTCACCTCACAGAAGTTTACCTGTGGACTTGGGCACCTGGAAAATTTGGCACAAAGTATATAATTTAGAGCTAAAGCAAAGATACTAAAAAAGTAAGCATTTACATTCAAGTAGCTGACACAATTCAGTAAGTCCTATTTATCTACTATTTATCTATTGATTGCACCATATGCTTATTAATAGGAATGTGAAACAGACAAAATCTGTCTCTTTTGTATTTTACAATATAATTAAGAAGATTCAGACCCTTGAGGTGTGTGTGTGAGAGAGAGTAACAAAGATGTTATCAGATTCCCTAAACAGACAACCCAATGCAATAACTATAATTCATTTTCATACCAGAGGCACCTGTAGCAGACCTAGAATATAGTGGTTAGAATGTTAATTGAATGAATCAATAAAAATATTCAACTTACTATAGAAACAGAAAATGATGCAAACTTCTTCTAAAATATTTAGTTTATCACTTGATGGTAGTAAAAAACAAAAGGCTTATGTTTATAAGGAAGATGTCCATTTGGAAGCTATGTGGTATCCAAAGTTACACACATAAGATAATGTTGAAATGAGTTCTATGGAAGCATAAAGGAGACATGGGAAGCATATAGAATAATTGCTAATGGTAAGTAATATATTAATAAAATGTAAATTAACTAGGATGAGAACAATTGTCAGTGTCTCAGAGAAATTGTTTTTATTTTTTCTATATAGGAAATCTGGGGCACTGTAGTACAGGAACATTTCAATAAAGAATTGTAAGTCCTCCCTTCTGACAAGACAATCCAGCATATGTCTTGATACTTTTTCACTGCATTTTGTCATTTGTCACTCATTTTTTCAAGGATTATTTCTGTAATAATTTTGTTAATGATAAAGCAACATGACATTTTCAAATAATTAGTGTGTTAATTATCAGAGTTTACTGTGATTCATAAATCTTAAAAACCTAAAATATATGAAACCATGAAGCTGGAAATCAGTAAGTGATGGCATGCAATAGGAAAGAATTACGTCCATAGGTTCTTATGTGCAAAAAGTATTTTTGTGAAGAAAATATTTGTACTTATTATGTCCACTTGTCATATATATATATATATATATATATATTGGTTTGTAACAGTCAATGATAATACCACTTTGTATGCCACAATGATTTTATATATTCCCTTAACTTACCTTTCAGTTCTGCCAAAACACATGGTTATTCTCTTGGCTTCAAACTTCCTTTTGGATTTTCCCACTGGACTCCCAGTGACAGATTTATAAAAATACACATACCTTCCACAGCTGCTTGGCATCTCTGAGACATTACTTATCACTCTTATTCATATTTCTCCCATTGTTCTATAGCATCCTTACAAGTTGAGCAAGTGAAGGTGGTGGGGAGGCCCACTGAGAATCTAGAAGAACAAAGAGGAAAAGCTGGCCAAAAAGAAACACAAAATGATGCTGACAAAGTCTCTCTCAAAGGAATAGGTTTCTATAGAATTTGTATTATACCTGGACAAAGCCTGCTGAGTATTGGCAGTAGTCAGCTTCCTTTACAAGGTACAGATTCTTTGGGGAGACACACTGGCAAGTAATTAAACTAGAAATAACACTTTCCCTTCTCTTTTTTGATTTTTTTAAAAAAGGTTTTATAGTCAAAGAGTGATGGCTTAATGATATAAAAGAAAAATCCTGAATTAGAAGATACTTTTAAAGATACTCAAATTATGTAGTAAATTTGTAAGATACTGAAACATTTTAGAAGTTTCAGTGGGCTTGAAAAGCATTGAAGATTCCAGTCCTGATGAATGATCTAAGGTTCATTTTGCTGCTTGCTTTGATCATTTTTCAATGTGCAGTTAAATCTTTCAAAGCTGCTAATTCTCATTCAAAGTGCAGAGGAGTTTCAGAGAATTTAAATCACATCTGTAAGTGTGTGTAATAGCATCTATGGTTATTTCACAGTAATTTAGAAGGCCCCTATCAGGATGAGTGACTCATTCTTAGTATTATCATAGAAAACCTGTAAAAAAACGAGATTGCTCTTTGCATTTTAAACTTGAGAAGTGCTGCTCAAATTTTAACCATTTTCAGAGAATGAGCGTTATTATAGTCACACAGTGAAGAGACTGCATAAACAAAGTACAATAAAAAAAGGGAATAAGAATAATTTTACATTGTCTTTTATCTGGATTATTTGCAACATTCTCTGCTGCTAACCAGCTGACAGCACCCGAGTTATTTTGAAAGACATTAAATTTCAATATCTCATATGATATAGGAGACACATTACTTTGGAATAAGGAGTTTTCTTGCAGCCAAAAATGGGTATCTATGCAATTTAGTGGTGGCATATTTTATGACACGTTAAAATTTCTATATTGAATGTTTCTGTCAAAGTGAAAAATATGGAAAGCAGAAAAAAAGAAATAAATACTGATATAAAAAAAACAGAAGACTGATTGATTTATGGAGAAAAGACAAATACTAGGAAAAATCTGAGGAAAGAAAATGGGGAGAGGCAAGTGAGGGAAAGAGAAGGAAAGGAGCTAAGGATAAAGGTAAGGAGGAACTGTAAAGAGGAATGATTCAAACTCATGGGTTCTAGTCATAAGAAAACACTTCACAAAAGGTAAAATATCCTATTATACAGTATTCCAGGTTGGTTTTTCTGCAAGCTGACCCTCAGTGAGAATAGGCATGCAGCATGCTTTGGAGATAAATGCCAGTGGAAATAAGACACATGGCCAGAATTTTGTGTATCCATCAGTTGTTTGATCTGGAGAACCCAAAAATGTGCATGATCCACCACGGGTGGGTCTTTGAAGCTAAGTCACTTCCTAAAGGAGCTCAGAGTTTAAAACTCTTTACTAACAGCACTATAAGAAGGTAGAACAAAGAGTGTATCTTAGAAGGTGCATATAGGGAAGCTAGAGCATCATTTCCATCAAAGTCCAGCTTTTGTGGCACTGTCTACTTGCTAACATAAATTCCTTTAGAAAGGCCATCAAGATTTCTGAGGGGCTGTCTTTATAGGAGTTAAGTAGAAGAGGAAGCTTAGGAAGCTGAAATGTAGCCCACAGTGCTGAGGTTTCTCTTGAGTTCACAGCTAATAATTGCTTCTTTATATTTAACTATCCATTCTAGTTTCAGGATTAGCTAGCTTCTTAGCTGGTATTTATGATTTCTTCATGGGATGACCCAGGCTCTTCTCCTAGAGGGGGTCTGTTCCCAAATCACTGTGTTGCTAGAGTCTGAATATGCTACATATTCCATATGGTTATTAGAGTACCAAATGGCATTCATGTGGGCCATCTAGATGCTAGACATTTCTCTCTGTCTCTATTTGTTGTTGCACAAATAGTTTGATGGGTATAGTTGATTACTCTTGCTGTAATACAGATTTTTCTTTGCAAAAGCTGCTTTCTTTTCAAAAGAAATCCAAATTTCAAAGGTGAGATTCACAGCCTATAATTGAGTTGAACACTTGCTACTGGAATGGTGTTCATGAGTTGTGTACATTCAAAGCCTGTTTGCAGGAAGACAGAGAACAATTGCTAACATAGTCCAAGAAAGTATTGAATCATAACCTGAGCCATTTCTATTGATTAGTTCCCTCAATCAGGAGCTTTACCTTTTGAGAGATGGCATTAAATAAATGTGTATGATTCCCAATATATACCTCTTGAGGGAACACAGTAGCTGGTTGAAGTACTAAAGTCTTAGGACTAGCCCTTTAGTTGTGTCTTCTGCAAGCTCTTCCAAAGCTCTCTCATATCTGCATCTTTTCTAGGTTGTGTTGTATATAAACCCTGCTTCTGGAGCCTACTCACAATTCCATTTGCTATGAAGTAGATAGCCTGGTCTAATGCATTAATACATGGTATTCTACACTGGTAATAAACCCTGGGGTCATAATCCTAGCAGAAGGTAGTGAGGAAAAAAGGAAAAACGAAGTCAAATTAAGTATTTTTTTTTTCCTGCTGGAATGAACTGCTGCTGAAGATAATCATCTTTCCACTGAGTAATGTGGTTGGTGTCTTTGGGAAATGTTGTCATATTGAGAAACAAAGTTTTGCACAGCAGATCATTAGATTAACTCTGAAAAATGTGCTCATGTTGCTGGATTTAGTCATAAGCTACCCCTGTAGTCCATGTTCGCTCAAGGTAAGAGAAGTGGCATCGCTTATCACAGAGCGGGTGAGCCAGCTAGATGAAGTCAGCCGCCCAGTCTTTGAGTGCATTTTGAGGGTTAGTGCCTCTTCTGAGGTGAATGTTCCCTGGGAGATATTAACATGAAAAACAAAAAACACATTTAATCAATATTCTCACATATATAGCCATAGTCAACAATTTTTATTTAACCTGACATATGGACAATTGTTATCCTTCTTTATTCTATTATTTAATATTTGTGCTCAGTTGTGTTCTGTAAATTTCACAAAAACCACAAAAATAATTCTGAACTTTCAGTCTATTATAGTTAACTGTTCAGTTAACGTTCTTTGAATTGATTGAATTTAAATGTTTAAATTCAGGTATAAATGCATTTCCAAAATGGACCAAATGTTTCTAACCTATCTTAAGAAAATGTGTTAGGATTGGCCACCGAAAATCATCAGGCCATTGATTTTGGTTGTGAGTCAAAACAATTCCCTTCACAACTAGATGCTAACATGTTTAATTTAAATTTTCAACTTTTAGTCAATCTAATCCTAAGAACATGTATGCTGATGTCATTCAACTTTGATTGTTGAAATTTTTCTCTGATTTGTTTGACAGTTTTTTGGTCAGGTCCATGCGTCTAGATGAGGTTTTGAAGATGCCTGTATGACAAAATGTATTTCAATACCCTTGGCATTTCATGAATAATTTTTTCCATTATATTTCATACATATCGTTTTTATAATATAAGCATTCTTTGTGTACTCTGGGTGAATGATTAGTATGAATCAGTTCTAAAAAATTTCTGTTAGTGTGTATGTCAGTTTCATAAATATAAAAATAATCACTTATTACTGCCATTTAATTGATCACATTAGAAGAAGACACATAAAAACATAATGTATACATTAATACCTAGTAAAGTTTCAATAATATAATTGTATGCTATATTGAAAGCAAAAGGTTGGAGGTGGAACTGAATTCTATTTTTATATCATAGAAAATAAAGACACGAAGTGATTGAAAACTTAGAAAATGTTTACATGCTTACACATAACCTCAGCATTGGAACCTCAGCATTGGAAATATTGCCACTATTACCATCAAAAAATAATTAACGATTCCTTCTGTAACATTAGAGATATTGGGCTTTAGGGGAAATTATTATCTTAGTATAGTCATTCCATCACTGACTGACAGGTACTCTGTCAAGTCAGCTGGAATTATTATATGAAGGACTCATTATTCAAGTTGTCAAATTTGACCTAAATATTATCTCTAAGACATAAAAACTTTCTCTTTTCAATCAAAAAAGTAAATTGGAATGGTTGATTGTGTATGATTTTACTTTGAGTATCATTTAAAATAAACCTCATTTCTTACCTGCAGTTGTCTGCCTGTACTCTCATTACCACGCATCTTTTTCCCATACTCAGACATCTGACATTACATACAATTTTTCTTTCATTGCCTGCCATCATTGATAGATGTTGTTTTATGGTTCCCTCAAGTCACAGAGGGTGGACTGACTTACTAATTCCATCACGGGGTAGAGATGCCTACAGCAATGTTTCGGTACATAAGCTTCAGACCAGGTTTCAAGCAGGGAAAGGCCAAATTTATCCTGGCAGCATTCAAACTTATTCAAAAGCTAGATATGAGCTCTGTTTTATGTGAAAGAATAAAAGTATGTAATAAAGACATACAAACAGGCAAATGTGAGTATACTTGTAAGTTAATTTTAGTGTCAGCAATTTTTCATACATAATTATATACATATGACAGATAATCACAGATGCTGCTATTCTCTGTCATCTTAGTTCTGAATATCACTCTAAAACATTTAGATATTCACTTATCTATTAGTATTTTATTTATTTATGGTACCAGGGGTCAAACTCATGACCTCATGCTTGCCAGGAAGGAACTTGTGCCACTGAGTTATATCCCTGGTCCCTCAAGTAATATATTTTAATTATTAAATTATAGAAATAATTTCTTATGTTGGAGTTCACATTTCTAGTGTTCCACTAGTCAAATTCAGTTAAAAATTTAGAAAGACTGTTTAATTATTTTAAACATGTTTAAATCATTTTCAATACTTTCACACTTCAGCAGCTCTTTTTCCAATTATATATATCCCAGTTTGTCATGATTTCACAATTATTATTTTAAAAAAATCATTTGCCAGGCAACATTTGTCAATTTTATTATGAAAATGAAAACAGATACATATATGAACTTCAAATTAATTGTCAAGATTTCTTATGTCAAGTCTCAGGTTCCTTTCCAATATTCAACTAAACATTATAACAAAACCTTATTATTGTGGGAAAAAATGGCAAAGAATATTTTTCTACTTACTACTTAGCAGGCATCATTCTCAGAAAGAGCACTTGTTCTTAGTTTACATATAAATAACTTAAAATAGTAAGTGATTTATTAATGAACATGAAAATCATTGTGTCAACTGGGTTCTCTCCTCTTTTGCTCAGAAAAAAAAAACCTAATTTGCATTCATATATGTATAATCACTTTATTGATGTATCAAATAATGTGGTTCCTAAAAGAACAACTGCTGGAAAGACTGAAGCAAAGTAATCTCTGCTCAACATATCTCCACTGTAGCTTCCTTGCTTTTGAAATATGTCTCTAACTCTTTTTTTGTAAATAATTATTTATTACAAGAAAAGTGTTTAGGATTGCAATCGGCTTTGCCTTTCTCCCATTTATACATTATAGGAAGTAAAAAGTCCTTATTTCCATAAATTAAGACAAAGAATATTCCTATTATTATCTAGTCATAAAATTATTAATGATTCTATCTAGTCATAAAATTATTAATGATTCTATTGAGCATTTGGCAAATACTCTCATTAGAAAATGCATGCAGTGAATACTCTACTAAAGACACTCAGTTTCTCCTAAATGATGTTTGAAGTAGTAGGTGGTAAAGGCAAGGGAGCTGCAGTAAGAACTGAGTTTACTCTTATGAAGCTAAGTTTCTATCAATGGGCCATCTCTTCTTGTTCATTTTCTTCCCTTCACCATTTCAAATAACTAAAATTTTTAAAACTTGTGTCAGTGGCATACTGGGTGTAGCAAGACATGGATTCGTTCTGTCCTATAGAATTGGTAAAACAATAAATTTAACTACTTGGATCTTTAATTTAGAGACAGGGATGGTGAAGTGTTAAACTTCTTTTAGTATTGGGGCAAAGTTATCCTTCCTTACTTTAATTAATAGAAAACGTTTTTTGTTTTTTAAAGGGAGGTGGGAACGGTGCAGATCTTTATTTATTCATTTTTCTGTGGGTCCCAGGAGTCTAATTCAAGATTTCATGCTTACCAGGCAGGCTCTGTGCCACTGAGCTATATCCCTAGCCAGAAAAATTTTTTTTTATAACTGCTGCATCATTAAACATTATAAGATGTATATGGTCCTATACACACATGGACACACACACACACACACACACACTGCAATCCAACAGATTTTGGACAGAAATATTGTTTTTACCCACATTCAGTCCCCCAAGATCCCCAGAACAACCAGAAGTGTGATCCAGCAATTTCCGGAGGGGATCCCAAAGCCAGTCAAATTCACACTGCCACAATGTATATTAAACAACTGAAATTCAGATACATAAAGCCACCTTCTCATGATTACTCTACCAATAAGGGAAAAGAGGTAGAATTAGGTTTTCTTAGAATGAGGTTTTTAAGTTTCCTTTGCCTTCTTTCTACTCCCAGAGGCACAAAGAGCTGTATGCCAGAAGTGCAGATGATTTATAAAAGAGATCTGCAGATATTTTGCTCAATCCAGTTTATCAGGATATTGTGACACAGAGACATTAAAAGAAATATTTTAGTGATAAAATATGAGTAAACTTTCTAAATAATCAAAAGAGTTATTTGAGCAAAAACAGTTTTCTGCAGTTACTGTTTTTTTTTTTTTCCTAAGACTAACTATCACAGTCTTCCTCTCTTAGGTACCATAGAGGTAAACTATAATGGATTTATTTTAAAACTTTGGAAAGTTTAATTGTTTTGCTTGTAGAAAACATTTAATTATGAGATGTAGCTCTTAACATATTTTCAGCACACAATGCAATACTGTTTACTGTAGGAGTAATGTACAGCCTGTCTCTAGTTCTCAACTTGCATAAATGAAGCTATGTACATTTTGATGAACCCTTTTCCTATTCCACCATCATTTAATTGCTCTGTATTTATTTGATTCCTCTATACATTACATCCATTTATTTACTCTCTACTTCTATGAATTTGACTATTGTGACACTGTTTACAAATGGAATTCTATGGAACTTTTTCTATATCTGTATTATTTCTTTTAGCAAAATGCTCTCTTATACTCATCTATGAGCCAGAAAACACAGCTTTAGTTATTGCAGTTGTAATAGATTTTCTAAGTCAAGAAGTATGATACTTGAAACTTTGCATTTCTTTTCCTGGTTCATCCATGCTGTCACAGTGACAAAAATTCCTTGTCTGTTAAGGCTTAATCATATTTCATTGGCATGTACAGACCATGTTTTCCTAATCAATGGACAATTAGGTTGTTATTATGTCTAATACTGTTATGAATGTGGAAGTATAGATCTATTTGAGATGCTTATTTTGTTTATTTTGGAATAAAAATCCAAAATGAGCTTGCTGCATCATTCTGTAGTTCAATTTAAATTTTTGGAGGAAAACTCACACTGTTTTCATAGTGGCTAAACCATGTTATACTTCCAGCAACAGCATACAAGGGATACAATTTTTCACTTTCTAATTATACTCATTATCCTCTGTTATTTTAATAATACTCATCCTGATAGGTTGAAGTCGTTCTTATTTGCATTTCACTATGATTAGGATCTTTTTATACACTTCCTACACATTTGTATGTCTTCCATGAAGAATTATATATTTGACTGTTCCGCTAATGCCCCCCCCCAGGATATTTAGAGGTACGCTTGTCCGTTCTACAAATCCCTTGTATATTTTAGATTTTCAACACTTTAACAGATAGCTTGATTACAAATATTTTCTTACATCTCTTTTAACTTTTTGATTGTCTCCTTTGTCCCACAGAATCTTCTTTTATTTCTTTCATAGAAACCCATTTGTCTTTTTTTGCTTTTTTTGCTTGTGATATCATTGTCCTATCAAAGAAACATTTCTGAAGTCAATGTCAGGAAGATTGGAAGATTTTACTTTATGCTTGCTGTGATTTTAATTGTTGAGGTTTTATGTTGTCTTCATCAACTATTAGTTAATGTTTGTGTACGATGTAAGTCTAATTTTATTCCTTTGTATATGGATACACAACATTACCACCAGCATTTGTTGAAGATACTATCCATTTTTCACAATGCTCTTGAAACCTTCGCTAGCAAAGTTTACTTCATCTCTGTAGCCATGTTTCCTTTTACGTCACCTTTCAGCTTAGAAAATGTTCCTCTTCAGAAATAATGCATACCATGAGGTTGAGCTCACTCTGAGAATCTTGAGTAGTATTTTCATTTTATGTCCTCGACCATAATCAACTCGCAATTACCTTTATCAACTAAGCTAACATGTTCAATTTTCATGGATTAAGATGTAGGGGTGTGTGTGTGTGTGTGTGTGTGTGTGTGTGTGTGCATGTACAGTATGGCAGTGGGGAAACAAAGGCCTTTCTGCCTGCCACATTTATCTTCAGTTTTTCTGAAATTTTCAGCAACACTAGACTGCTGGCATAACTGATATGTTTCTGGGGATATGTAGGTTAATTATGCACATTGAAATAATTACTTCTCTAATCAACCTAAAATTTTATTATCAAACATTAGATATTATCAGGCATAGTTTCCATATACTATAAAATAATTGTTTTAAACATTTAACTTCTTCCTGGGAGATATATGTTCTCACAATCTTCTTCCTGAAGATTGCAGAATATTACAATAGAAAATTTTAAATAACTATAGGCCACTCTAAAACCAAAAGATTGTATGAAATTAATTATTCTTAATATTAACATATTAAACCTTATTATTCTATATATTTTAACATGATGGGCTTTTAGTTTCTCTTTTAGACAGAAATAACAAAATTTAATTGACTGGGATATTTTATGTATTTTCATACTATCTCTAAATATATGAAGAATGAATAGGAGAACTGGGGTTGAAAGATGCAGGCAGGCAGAAAGAAGGTACTGTGATGCCAACAAAATTACAGAGCAAGGGCAGCAGTGGAAATGATAATAGTCACATAGACGTATTGAATTCAGCTCAGGAGGTAGGAGATGTACATATGTAGAGACAAGTGTGTGTCTATATGGCTGGGAGAGTCACTCATAATTTTAAATAAGGCAATGAGAGATTCCCCTATTCATACAATAACTAAGGAAAAGGAAAAGAGACACATAGCTATGTGGAGAAAGAATTTTTAAGCAAAAGGAAGAAATGGTCTTATGCATAAAATAATATGTATGGGTTCCAAAACCAACAAAAGTGTCATTGTGGCTACAGTAAGTTATATGAAGACAAAATGCAATGTCATAAAAGTAACAGGCTGTCTGGACAGTTAATACAGAAAATATTGGAAGGTTTTCAGCATGGGAGATAATTATCTAACTTATGTGTTAAAGAAACTATATCCATTTGGTCGTTGCTATATTAAAAATAAATTAGGTGATGGCAGGGTAAGGAAAAAATAGGGAAAAAAAAACCCAGCTAGGATATCACCACAGGGAGTTAGGTGGACAATGCGGATATTTTCTAACAGTTGCAAATTTGAAATGTTGGGAAATTTGAGGAGAAAACTTGTCTAATTTGCTGATGCATTTGACGAGCAGTTTGAAACAAAATGAGAAACCAAGAATTACCCAAGGTTATCAGCTAATGACCTAATGAGCTTGGATCCACCTTTCTTGCCTGCTAAATTTTTGTCAAATGCACATGAATCCTTCCTTTAGAACCAAATGTCAACTCCGGAGCTCACTGATAGCTGAATAGATGCAAATGAGTGTGTGTGTAATAGGATTCTGTATTCCTATAAACATCTCATATCAATTGTTGATTGGAAGAACATCAAGAATTCATCAAAAAGTAAAAGCAACCACTGAAAAGTATGTTTTACAAAAGAAAAGTTTTCACTGATTCTTATGAATTCAAAATAAGTTTGGAGACCCTAAGAATGGACTAGATGTAATATTCAAACTGGTTGACAATACTGTGTCAAATTTGAATAAGAGAAAGATAGACTCCACCTGTGAAGCATGAGACAGGAGCCCTTGATGGACTCAATCACTCCTCTCCACCCTTCTCTACCCATGTCTTCTTTTTGCTCCTCTAGAATTATTGTTTCACATGGATTTTTGAGTTTTGCTGCATATTCTTAGGAGAGTGGAAGTTTTGCTTTCTCATCTTGACAAATCTCATAAAGCTAAAAGTAATCTGTGCAATAATTAGAATTTTTGTGGTGCACACAACAAATTGCAAGTTGAAGTAGGGTATTGGGTAAGGTGTGTATTATACATGTGTATGGTAGGAAATGAGACATGAATTTAGGTAGAATTAAGTCCCTGTAAGGTAAACACAAAGGAATTACAAAAGTTATCCATGGAAATAATTAAGGAAAACTTCCCAAGCATATGTAAAGGAAATGATATTCAGATGTATGAGGCATATAGAACTCCAGCCACCTAAAACCAAAACAGAGCTACACCCAGACATATAGAAATCACAATCCCAGAAATTCAACACAAAACAGAACATTAAAAGCTGTCAGATAAAAGAAACAGATCACCTACGAAGGAAAATCTATGAAAATCATCACAGACTTCTCGACACACACCATCAGATCAAGAAGAGCTTGGAGCAAAGTATTCCAAGCCCTGAGAGAAAATAACCTCCAACCCAGATTGATGTACCCTTTAAAACTGTCTCTCAAAATTAATGGAGAAACAAGATGCTTCCAGGACCTGGGGGAATTTGTGATCACCAATCCAACTCTACAAAAAATACTGAAGGTCATTCTAGAGAGAGAGGAAAAAAAAAATACCAGTATTTCAGGAACAGTGGCAGAGAGGCCTCAGTGATTGGGGCAGACAGTGGAATGAAGAAGAAAAGTAAACAACCAATGGCAGAAAAATAGCATAGCAGAAATGAGGCAGAGAAGGTTGGCTATAATCTCTAACATAAATGGCCTTGATACACTAACAAAAATAATCATAGGCAGAGTACATCAGGAGATAGGGTCCATTGAGATGCTCTGTATAGGAAATATAATTAACCTGAAAGAGGGTTTATGGTCTGAAAGTCAAATATGAGAAAACAATGCTCTATGTGACAGGGAACCAGAGAGAAATAGGGGCAACTTGACCAGCACATGCAGATAGGTTGGAAAGACATGATAGTTTTGTGCAGTAGAGAACTACTCAGCTTAATGAAGGAAAACCTTGAGGCTTTTGTAGGTAAAGGAATACAACTTGAGATCAAGTCCAGGAGTGAAAAGTTTCAGAACCACTTAGGTAAATAACAGGTTGCCCCCCCCCAAAAAAAAAACTGAAGGAGTTGGTGGGACCCAAAATGCATAGCACCCTGTGGGAGTGAAAGGGAAGGAATTGTCTAAAAAAGGAAGGCAGAGGATATTGTTAATAGTGTACCAGGATTTAAAACCCACATTACTCACACCACTCTGCTTAGATGGATTATATTCTGTTCCAGTCTGTCTACTTGTACTAGATTTGAGGGCACAGACAGCTATCCCCAAAATAGCAGGGCGTATTACAGTAATTATCCTTAATTTCCTATTAACTTTATCTGAAGCCCTGTATAACTTACACTGTCTTATGACTGATCTTATTTGAATATGGTTTGTTGGATCGCTGTTTTGTTTTGACTGATTCTATTCAAATCTGTTATGATTGATAGTATCAAGTCTGAGAGTATAGGCAACTACACTCCATGAAAAGATTCACTAGGATACCCACTCTGGTTTGATTATTACCTGCTTTTGAAGTCTTATCACGTCTCCAATGTTTTGTTTATTAATACTGTTATGTACTGATATATTCAATTCTACTATGCCTGATGATATAGACAATTCTATTGAAGATAACAAGAGACATCATAGTAACCACTGTAGATCACCATGTATTGTGGTTTTATATGACTTTTTCATTTCATGTTTTTCTAGGAATTTGTTTGGTTTTGTCTTGCTTTGTTTTGTTTTTTTTCCAATAATACTGAAAGAATAGATATACATGTAGTGACTCATGCATACATAGAACTTATAAACAGTTTATAAGAACTGATTATATAATGCATGATGAAATGAACAACTACTTTGAAGAAAAAGAGACACTAAAGTACCCAGTGCTGATTCCGTAGTGTCATGATGTGAAATCCAGAGTGATTTTAGTCTGTTTTGCTTTGTTTATTTTCAACATACGTGAAGGCAAAGAAGCTATTTTGAAGAGAATGAGAGACATTATGACAGCCATTGTTGACTTCCCTATTGTCTGTTCTTGAAGACCTAAAACGCTTTCATCATCTTGTTCACATCAGTTTTGTACTATGTTGTTTTGTATGAATTCACTGTGTGTGAAGATATGGACAACTATTTGGAAGAAAACAAGAGACAATATGATAGACAGTGAAGATCTCTTGTTGTCTTGCCTTGAAATCTATGTCTCTTACATTGCTTTCTTATGTTTTGTTTTGTTTTGTTTTGTTTAATTTTACCCTCTTTAAAATTAAAAAATAAAAGAATTAGATCCCTATGAGAAAACGGCAAACATTTTTACAAGGAATTTATAATATTCATTCTGATGTATCAACATATTTTAGGTGCATTTTTAAGGTATTTGTTTTTTCTTATATTCCATACTTGTGTTTAAGCATAGGTTTATTGGTAAGAATATTTGAGTTTTTACAATTTACTACTATGTTTGTAAATAAAGTATTTAATTCATGTGTTTTATTCTCAACACACCTATCTATCTCAATTCTGATGAAGTTTAAACCTACTAGGCATTAAAATCCTGGGGCATGTCAATCACTCAGTAACTGTTACATATTTTCTTCTTTGTTCCTCATCTGGCTTCTGGATAGCTGATGCTTCCAGATAAGTGATCTTAAAATAAATGAGGTAATAAAGTATTTGTGTACCTTTACTGTTGTTCAGAACTCAATTGACAATCACATCAGTGCTCTGAAAAGTGCTTGATTGATTTTCATACTCCAATATGGATTTCATAGGCTAAAAACTTTACTTGTCTTCCATAGTAGAGCAATAAACACTCTGCATTATTCTTTTTGAAGATTCCACACTACTTTTTATGCTTTATGTGTCAAACAAATGTGCAGTTAGAACAGCACTTATGCTGCATATTAACCTTCAACTTATATCAGCAAGGTCTTTTGACGTCAGGAAAGATGAGTACAGGACAAAGTAAGTTCTAAAGAATTTGTGCATACAATGTTATGACACCAAATTATGTAAACCTATGTCAATTATATTTTGCTCCTGATTATGCAAGAATGTCATGGGACTAATTTTGCATGGAATGCTCATGAAATGTATAAGCATACTTGCTCGTATTTGAAGTAATTTTTTTATTGAAGGCAAAGGAGAAATGAATTATATAGCATCATGGCTCTGAAATCTTCTTGTGCCAGTTGACAGTTTAGAAAGCAGTGGGCTATTAATAGGACATCTATGAATTTCCTAACTAGAGAAATACCAATCTCCTTTCCACATTATACTTTAGGACTGAACCATAAAGAGGGAGAAATGAAGGCACTGCATACCTCATTACACAGGAGGAAGTGGTGGTGAGGGTGCAAAGGCTACAAAATTGCTGTGGATCATCAGAGCCAAACAGAAGAAGATGAAATAGGAATAGTTCATCAGAACTAGTCAATCCAAAAAAAGGGAAGGATTTAAGCTAAAATGATAATAGGCAAAAAGAAAATGTATCCTGTATGCAAAACAGAAGAAAAATACTGCTGCAAAATGAAAAGATACACAGAAACTTCATGTCAATGATTTTATGAAATTAAAATGGTAGTCAGAAAGAATGTATATTTGAATTTTTATACATGTATATGCATCTTTTAAAACAACTAGTACATTCAAAAGAAGCTTTAGCACAGATTCTTGGCAAAAGGAATTGATTTCATATTTTCATTATGGTTGTTTTATGTGTAAACTAAAAAGAAAGCCATTTTTATTTTATATTGAAAGAGTAAGGCATTTATTCTTTCTGACATCCAATTTTCTCCTATGTACAATGGCAGCATTGGCATAAATGCTGTTGTGTCTATTTTCTGTTTCAAATTTTTATGATTCTATGAAAAATGATTTTCACCTGAAAGAAATGCTTCCCATTCCTGATAGCTATACCTACTTAAGTGTTTTATGTTGATGTTTCTCTAAATTTTTAGTAATATTTGTTTATGGCACTGTATTTTATATCTCAATCTTCTCCAGTAACTATTCACATGTGAATTTTCCTTAATTTCAAGTAACATCTATATGCTCAAGTTACACTCTCAAAAATACATGAGCTAATACACCTATGTTTTAATAAATATTGTATACCTGCATATCATTTTTGGTGGATCAGTCTCCATACTTAATAACAGACATATAAGTAAAATTCAGATGAATCCCGTGAGTCCTGAATTGTGTCATATTATTTTGACACAAATGAAAGGAATCTTGCATTCCTATTCATCTATACAATATTGTCTTGGATACAACATAATACATTTCAGCTCATAAACTGATAACTTCAATATTCAATGGAGAAATTTTTATGTTTCTTAGAAAGCTAAATAGGCCCTGCTATTTTAACTCACTGCTAATGTTAACTCATTGGAAGTTTAGAGAAATATAGCCCCTTCCCAGTTAAAATGTAAACTGAAATTATCATATTGATACAGCTATCAGCTGCTGCTTTGGTAATATTGTATAGATGAATAGGAATGCAAGATTCCTTTCATTTGTGTCAAAATAATATGACACAATTCAGGACTCACGGGATTCATCTGACATTATTGAGCAGCCTCTTACCCCAGAAGGTGCTTTTTATTGGGCCTGCTAGAGACACATCGTACAAAAGAAGACCTACCGATGGCCTTTGCACAATCTAAGACAGTGATTTATTCATTTTTAAAAACATGACCTAATGGGAATGCAAATAATTTCATCTTGAAATCCAAGTAAAAACACTGAAGAAAATTCTTTTGTATGGATTTGTGAAGGTTTCTTTACAATGACCTTTCATATCAATGCCAAATCCCTTATGGAGAAAAACAGTCCCCTCATAAAACACACGTTAGCATTTTATTTTTCAATGTAAAGGCAACAAAATATGAGAGAGAGTTTAGCTTCCTGGGAAATGAACTTGAATATAGGTAGCAAAATGTGTTCAAATGTATGTCTTTTTAGCTTTTAAAAGGAGGTAAGCTTCATGGTGAAGGGTTATATTCAAAAGAAAATTTTCTTTTCTTTTCATTTTTATTTTGTTGCTTTCATTTTTGTTTTTATTTTGGAGACAGTATCTCACTATGTAGTGCAGATTGACTCTGAACTTACTTATGTAGCCTAATCTGGACTCAAATTCACAATGATTCTTCTGCCTCAGCCTCCCGATTGCTGGGATTACAGACATGTACCACTACACTCAACAAGAAACTTTTCATATTATAATTATTATTCATTGTTAAGTAACTTATTTTTCATTTCTTTTTTCATAAAATGAAAATTAAATATTATTGTATGTAGGAGAGAGTAATATACACATTAACTTTATATAACTGTTGTGATAGTCTTCCAGTGAGTTACTGTATAGTAAATAATTCATTTTCCATACACTATAATTAATTAATAATAAAAATTTCAAATTACCAAGCAAAATTTTTAATGTTTTCCATGATTAGCTAATTGATAAATATATTTAGTGCTTGTTGAGATGATATACAAATCTACTCAAAAATCAGCACAGCATGTTACAGACACAAAGCTAACATTAGTCTTTATTTAATTCAGATGATTTACTCTGTTATTCATGACCATAAATAAAATAGAATATTTGCAAAAGAATATTTGAAAGAAATCAGAATAGTTTAAAATGCAGACAGTAGTACAACAACAAAAACAGTTATTCCTGGGGGCAGGTTATATCACACTATTTCATTTTTATTATTATAATTATTATCTCATTACTATGAAAATAGTACAAATACTTATTTCAACAGAACATTACTATTACCACTACTCTTATTACTGCTGTCACTAAGATGAAAAATATCACAACCACCACCGTTATTCCTTAACTCACATTTATTGCATTAAAGTATATGACCATTCCTAAACTAAGTGAAATTCCAGGATTCTTTTGAGACTTTGCAAAAGTCCATTCCACTATTAATTCTAAACTATAAAGCCCATGTGTGATCATATAAAACTAAAATAAAGACGATACAAATTTCTCAAATTCCAAGGTAATCTGAATAAATTTTGGCCATAGTTTAGCTTCTGTAGGATTCTACTTCACTGTGCTTCACTTAGCCGAGATTACCCTGTTAACTACTTTCTCCAGCAAACGGTAGGTAGAATGGTCACAGGTGTGAAAGAGATATTAACATGAAAGTTTTAGAGAAAAGGGACAGAGTGACAAAATGGAAAATCCCCAGGCATTCAAGTGAGCCATATGTTCTCAGCTTCCCCAAAGAGGGTTTAAATAATTGCGTTTAGAAGCTCATCGTTATAACTTGGTCAATAAGGATAGCCAGCCCACTAATGGAAAGGAACTGGTATGGTACATTAAAAATTACAAGAAAAAAATCAATGAGTATAAAATAATGCAGTAATACATTACCAGCACATTGAATGTGAGAATTCAGGGCTTCTGTTCCATTGACATATATAACTTTACATATGGAATTAATTCATGGAGAGAAAGCTGAACAGTTGCTATCTATAAAAATTTGGCATCTTAGAGGGTAATTTGAACTGTACTTTGACCCAAATTTCACTCAAAATGTGGTAGGAGAAAAAATGTCAGTGAATTACAGTAAAATAAATTTTACTTTGAGCAATATTAGTTTCTTTTCAGTGATCCTCTTTGACATTTAATAGATTTTTCAGTCATGCACAAATAGAGGAATGTAAGTGGAATGAAAGAATAATACTTTTGGCACCAAATGAAACATTAAACTATGCCAGGGAGAACCTCTCTGTGTGTCCATTTCACCCATGAACGCTTCGAGCTCTTCAGACCTAATGCGGACGAAAGCAGGGCAATCCCGATCTCCCAGGGTGCTCGCACTGCGGACCAGGGCTAAGGGTTTTCTGACTACACGATGCACTGCTGAGTTCTGCAAATAAATCAGTCGACTTCAGCTAGAGGGAGAGGATTTTCAACTTGCCACGGTCTTATAAAATAAATTTCAGCCTATCTATGGAGATGCTTTAGCTCCCAAATTAATTCATGTATCATTTTAGTTACAGGTGCTTTTTAAAAATATCTGTGTTCCTTCAGTATTAGTATCTGAAAGTAAGTCAATAAAATATATAAAAATCATGAGCATTCATGTTATACCAATTAGTTCTGTGATAATACTCCGTACAATTCTATCAATATTTCCATTTTTGTAATTACTGGCAATTTTTGTAATTACAGGCAAAGTTTCCAACAAACATCTTTCTGGGATTTCTTTCTGCTACTAACTCTGGATGGCAAATGACCATCTCAGATTTGGATGTGATATGTCATATGTTTTTTTACATATATAAATAATAACATACACAGTATACCTGACTTTTCATTTTATTAAGTATTTTAAAAAATGGTGTCATGCCAAATATACTTTTCTTCTAGTATATGGCCTATCAGTAAGAAATCCTTATTTTTCTTTCATATTTACTTTGTAGCATACATGCAAATATATTAAATAAATAAATATATAAATATTATATACAGGTCATTACTAATCGCCATTCATACTATTATATACTCATCAATTTGTTGAGTGGTCATTTTCTTTCTTACTCATACTTTTATATGAATTTAATTTCATTCATGTTAAAATATTTTTCTAAGCATATTTGTTCTCAGACTTGGTTGCACATTAGAATCACCTGTAGAGATCTAAAAAATACTGTAGAAGCATCATATGCACAGAAATATAAACTTATAAATTTTGGCTGGACATTGAGATTTTTTTAGAAGTTCAACTGACTTTAATGGTTAGGTAGAGCTAATAAGCAGATTTTTTTAAAAATTTCTTTTACCAAGGAACATCTTTCAGATTTTCTTTGGAAATGCCTTTAGGTATACAGGAAATAAAATTCCAGGCTGCCCACCTTCCTTTCTTCCTCTTTTCCTTCACTTTCCCTCCCTCCTTCCCTCTCTCCCTCTTTCTGACTTTTTCTTCTCCCTGTCTCCATCTCTCCTTCCTTCCTTCCTACCTTCCTTTCTTCCCTTCCCTCCCCTTCCCTCCCCTCGCCTCCCCTCCCCTCCCCTCTCCTCTCCTCTCTTCTTCTCTCCTCTTCTCTTCTCCTGCTAGGATAATAGGGATAGGACCCAGGAATTGTGTTTAAGCAAGATCTGTTTTAAATCTTTAATCAGCAAGTTCCCCAATCTGGTCTAGATCCTGTGATTCTTCTGTCTCAGCTTCCCAGAGTCCTGGAATTATAGACATGTGACACCATGCTTATCAGACAATTCCTTTCTTTCTGCACAAAAAGATATTACTGTCCTGTGCTTTCTGATATGAGCACGGCCAACATTTGTAGTTTGGATAACTTTTGTGCTATGCTTAGCTTTGCTTTTATATCTCTGGCTCCTCATAACAGTTTTTATTGCCTTTAGTCCTCTCCAATTTCAACACCATTACACTAGATATATACTTATTTATTTTTGTCATTCTCCAGATTTATATTACATTTAATACTAAGAGTTTATTTACTTTATCCAAAACAAAATAAAATTACCTATTTATTCTTTTAAAAAAAACCCAACACATTTTGGGCTTGGTTGTTATCATGTTATCATGTTAGTAATGTCTCATACTCTCCAAGTCTTTTATGTCAAATCTCTTTAAAGGACAATATGTGGAAAAAAGTTCATTTTTCAAAAGGTTTGTCGTTTGAACCAATCTGTAATACTCACTCTCTGAAACTTGTTCACAGTGTATTTTGTATTTTGCATTATAATTTTAGTGAATCTTTTATGTGTGGCCCATATTAACAATGATACTTGAACTTACCTCTTCTTCAATTCCAAGGATTTTACAACACTGGAGTAAAATTAAGGCTGAAGATTATCCACTGTCTAATAAGGGCGGGTCGTGGTCGCACATTTCCAGGGTTCAGTCTCAAACATATAAATTACCTTCTGCTTGAATTGAAGACTTTAATCTAATTCACTATTTCCCTACAAGTTAGTCCTGAGAAGGTCTTGACTATATAAAGTAAGGTAGCTCAGTTCCAACCCAGTCTCTCATTTTAGTCCACAGCCTTCTCTCCAGTCTTCATCGTGAATTAATACCAGATGAAGGTGTGTTAGTCAGCCTTCTCTTACTAAAAGGGGACATCTGAGATAATTTAGTTACAAAGTGAAATGGTCTTCTTTGGCTCACAGTTTAAAGGTTCTATAATCAAGTAGTTCTATTGACTTGGGTCTCTAATGAGGCAGCACATCATGCCATGAGCATGTGGTGAACTTTTTAAAAATATTCCCCTGAACACCAAAGAAGCAGAGAGGGAAAGGAGTTCCCTGAAAGGATACCACAAGGATCTAAGCCATATGCATCCAAATTTTTGATCTGGGCTGCACAGACAAAGAGCAACTATCTTGTACCACATGTAGAGTATATACTGTAGTTAATGTATATTAGTAACAAGACTTTCCTGTTTTGTATTTTTTATCACAATAGTAAAGAAAGAAGATATCACAAACCTAAACTAATGGCATGCTTGATCTTATTGATGTGAAACTAGCACATCATTATGTGATTCCACGGAAGTGCTTGTGATTCTTAATGAGTCCACATGGTGCTTGTCAGAAAATTTTTACTTCATTTTTTTCTTTGTGTGTTTCATTCTTGAAAACAGTTGTTTGTAAATTTACTTCCAAAAAGTGATGACATGAATAATGCGTGATCATGAAGCAAGAACAAATTTTCTTTGGGAAGACAGGTCTTGAAGAAGTCTAATAAAGAAACGTGATCAAATTTTCCTTTGAATTGAATATCTGATTGTTACTCTACACATTTCAAAAAGTAATAAAAAACAAGTATTTATTTTCCTTTTATAGTATTGTTATGTATATAATTAAAACAATACTTAGAGCAAAAATCTATTTGATAATTTTGTGCTACCTATTTGAGAGCTGCTAAAATTATCTGTATTATTTTTTTGGAAAATAATACAAGCTTGAATTTAATAAGAAAATTTACAGGCCTGTTTAATGGTAAATGTACATATCCTCAGGTACTTAAGTGCATGTATGATGAAATATTATTACCTTTTTTTACTGCTCAAGTCCCACAAGCATATGGGTCTTGAATCAACTATGTGTGGCAGGCGTAGGCAGCAGAGTTACCCTCACTGTAGGTACTTGAACATTGTGCAGTTAAATCATGAAAAATGTCACTAAACGTCACATCATAACATTAGAGTGTACACTTTGTACTGCCACACCACTGGCTGTCTAGGGCACATGCAGCCTCCAGGCCATCAGTTGAATATGCCTGATCTAAAGGCTTTACATACGTCTCAACTTTCCAAAGGATGTCAAGGAGCTAACCTGGGCATTTAACATATGGACTTCTGGAAAAAACTTAGCCAACCTGCAGGATTTCCCAACATCAGTACCACTGATGATTTTTGGTGGATAAATTTTGAGTCACGTGGAAAATTGTATCTCATCTTTAGCAGCTATCTCACTTGTACTCTCATGTCCATAGTACATACTCCCCTCCATTTTAACAGCAAAAAAAAAACTCATACGTTTCCAAATATTCTCTTAAGAGCACTTTTGCCCAATTTAAGATTCATTGCTCTAGATTATTGAGGTCAATATGCCCTCCTGAGGAGATTTAGGGTTAGTTGGCTCACATGTTTAATATTCTGGTGTTTTCTTGTATTGGGTTCATAGATTTTTTTCTTATTTTATTGTGAACTCAGCCCATATTTAATAGAAAGTTTAGCCATATGCTATCTAATATCAGTAGAAGGAATATTTTTCATTACAAATAAACTTAAAGATAGAAAGACTCCTCTAGATAGCATAGGGTTGGAAGCTGGTAAAATTTTATATATTTTTTTCATAAATTGTATCTGCTTTGGTTTTACATTATCAGATATATTTTAATTTTCAATTAACAAAGATAAACAGATGTTTCAGTGGTAGTTCTAGATACTATGAAAACATGGGACTTTTCTATTAAAAGTTAGGATTCTTAGGAACATGTCCCTTTTGACAATCCTGGAAAAACTCTAAGAAGTACATTTTTCTCTCCCATGAATGAGTTTTCTATTGTGATGAAGAAAGGGAGAGAAATTTCACAGCATTGAAGCTATAAAACTGAAAGCATTACTTTTTTGCAGTCCTTGACTCATTTCTTTCATTCTTCCTTGGAAAAACAAGGAGAAATCTTATTACCTAGAAGTTATTCTGCCTACCAATCTAATTCTTCAAAGTCAGACTGTGATATAATTAAAATGACATGTATGCTGGTATTTTAGCATTAGAAACTGAGATTCACTCTAAATATATTACAGGTGCTTTTGGAAAAATCAGACTATGTTTTCTTGTCCTTGCAAATAAAACATGGCAGCTGTGGTCCTCTGATGCTGGGTGTTCTGCAGCACTGAACAAGGCTAGTTTTCTCTTAAATGGTACTGAGCATCACAAATCCTTGGCCAGTTTCAGGGACTATCATGCAAATGTTTCAATCTGACTTCAGAAATAGTATAATCAGTCTTTCTAAAGTTCTTAGGAAAAAATAACAAAACAGCTTATGTGTTTGTATTTATATATGTCAACTGATGGATAATTCACTTCTTCACGTTTTTGTTGTCACAATAAAATATATCAGAGAAAATGAAAGATGTTCCTCATTCAAGTTGTGTGTGTGTGTGTGTGTGTGTGTGTGTGTAATATATATAGTCCAGCCAAAAATCTTTATTAAAAACATGTTGGAGGATTACTGTTCTACTGGTGGAATAAACTGTGTGTTTGATAATACTTTTTACTGCCTCTTATTTAGAATTGCTAGTATAACTCAAAGACAGCTGGATCACCTTTGAAAAATAGAGCCTTTCTAAAGTCATGCAATAATAATACAGCATTGCAATGTATGTTAAACCATCCACATGATCACAGTCCAGTAATCTTTTTAAAGATATTATAAAACAAAAGAAGCAAATGTAACTAAAGGTATCATCTGGAAATGAGATTGTACATTAACACAAAAATTGAAAGTGTAAATAAGACTAAATCCCACACATTATTGCTTGCTTGTACATTATTCCATACACTAGTCTCTCTCATTTTTTTACCATTCCAAATTAAAAATTGGACTATAATTCAGAGACAGTTTTATGTAGCAAAAAACAATCAAATGCAGGCTTCATTTTTTAAAATGTTCAGATTTGAAGGAAAATCACATTTTATCTAACTACATAATTTATTTTTCATAAAATAAAAGTAAATGCATTGGAAAGTAATAGAAAACAATATAAAACAAAAATATGAATGCTTTAAAATTATATGTACTTATTCTCTCAAGGTTTATGATCATTTTATCATTGTAAAAGTACCATCATTTTCAATCTGCAGAAATTCATTACCACTTATCAGTGGTTTGTGGTGATTACATGATGAAGTATGTACATTTATGAGACCATTGCACAGATTTTGTAAACTTTTCACTTTATAATAATTACTATTAAAACTGTCCAATAAAATTTCTATGAAGATAGGCATGTTCACTGTGTTGCCCAATTATAAAGGCCTCCAGTAACACATTGCTATTGGTTCCTGGAGACTTGTTGGATTTTTAAATTTTACTTCTTTTTAACTTTAATAGCCATAAATTTATGGACTTTTCCTGGTTATTCTTCATATATTATGTTCAATAGCGTGGACAGTCTTCTTTGAAGCACTCAAAAATTTCCATAAGAAAACAATGTTTGCTACCTGTGAAGAAGCAGTGAGGGTATTATAGTTAAAATAAAATATTCTGCCTTTATTGTTCAGATTTTTATTGTATAACTAACATGTTTCAGCCATGCCTGCAAATCATAGTTGCACAAAAGTTATTTCAATAGTCTCCTTGCTGTCACTTCCAATCCTCCTTTGAAGCCAGCAATAGTGCCTGCAATACTCTTGTCAGAAGCAAACCATTTGTTGTTGCATGTATTATGCAGCGAGTTTTCAATTCTTCTCAAGATAAGCTTTTATAAGGTGGAGATAAAAGAGTATATGAGGGGAGTCTTGTTCTGTGGATGTCCTGAACCAGGAACACCTCACCAATAATGCAGTAAAATAAAAGTGCGACACCGCCACAGAGGGCTTCAGAAGAAGCACTTTGTGACAGGCTATTTTGATGGGCATTGTGACTGTCTGGGGGATTGCATTCTAAGGATAGAGAGAAGGAAACGTGTAGCAAGCCAATTGATGCAGGAACTTTGAGAAGAATGCTAATAGGTGTCTTGTTAAAATTCCTATCCACGCAAGTTTTGTCTAGATTCAAAAGGAATTCAAGAGATTTTGTCCCATTGTTTGGTTGTTGGTTCTCTAAGTACATATATGCTCATGAATAAATTCAATGGTGCAACTCGTTTTATTTAATTCATGAAATCCATGAGTGGATGAATGAGAGAATGTGAGAAAAATTAGTACTCCCAACTAAGCAGGTTTGGTGTTAAAACAGGGTTTCGGGGTTTAATAAGAAGGCAAGTTATTTTATACTGAAGCACTACAAAAATTCTCCCAAAACTTATAGATGCTTACTTTCTAATACATAATATATTTAAGCGCTCCCCATATCTAAATTAGTTAAGATTTGGAACATGTAAATAATTAAAAATATGTTCACATTATGAGCATAATAAAAGGAATAAAAGTAAAGAAAAACCTGATGGTGAACAATAGTAAAGTAGGAGATGTGCATATAATTCAGTTGGCATTTACTACTAATTTGCCTTTTTAACAGAAAGCTAGATTTAAAATGAACAATCATGCTACTGAGGATTTAAGTACAGTAATGAAAAATCCAAGATATCTTCACTCTATCTTTCCATTTCTCCTTCTTACATTTATTCATGCTTCATTGTTCCTTTAGGCACATCTCTGCTTTATGATTCAACATTTATTTCCTGTAGCTAGTGCATACATTTTAATATGATCATCTTTGTTGCCATTCAAATTCATGTTCAAAATGTAAAATATCAAGAAGAAACAAATACATATAGTTTTGAAATGAAAATAAATTTTAAATGCTTTTAACAGTATTTGCTCTCCTTGACAAGATGATATTCAATGATTCATATTCAATATTTGTTTTCAGAACAAATATGAACACTATAATTCACTTATTTTCTGTTAAGAAACAAGAACCTTTTTGATCATCAACTTTATCCAATTAGTTGGACATGGAGAACAGAAACATATTACTTGTGTTCTGTTTATATCATTTTGTACAATCTACTGAAAATGAGAAACGTGATCATTTTCCAAATATGTGGAAGTGACATAGTCTTTGACTTTATAATTTGGTTTGGTTGTATAATCATCATGCAGGTAGCTACAGTGTTATGTAGAAACCAGGATACAAGTTACTAATGAAAAGAAGGTGGTAAATATAAGTCAGTGAAGTGTAGTAATAGAAAAAGGGAGGCTGTTGTTCTACCCAAGCATCTGCATGGGAAAACTGAGAAAGTTAGAATCAATGACACAGAAATCCCAGCACGTTAGTTTATTCTCACCAAGTAACACTTATTATGTTACAGTGTTACTGAGAGAAATAAAGCAATGGATATATGAAAGTGTTTAAAGAGTATCTGCTACATGTTAAGTGACACGTAAATAAAAAGAGACATTTATTTTCTCTTTGGTTGGAGAATACACCCAAATTATATTTTCAACCTCTAATTAGATAAGGCATGTTTTGGATTATAGCTGCATTATAAATATTGAAGATCTAGAAAGAACAATTTTAAAATAATAATTAATAGGAAATTAAGTGACTTTTTGACATTTTTAATGTTAAATCATTTATGATCATGAATCTTAATGGATTAGATACAATTCAGGCTGTGTTTCTTTACTCTTTCAATATTAGTCCACAATGCAAATGTATCTGTGTGAACTTGATATTTTGTAAAAATAAATATAAAAAAATAAGATATACTATCTCAGATTCCCCCAAGAAGTTATTTTTAACAATCTTTCAGATGATAGAAAGACAGAATCTTAATGAGATATTGTATATTAAGGAGGAAATTAAAGGTATTTAATATTGACAGCATTGCAAAATATCTTACATTTTGTGCCTCTTAATTTAGAATGTCATGTCATGAAGATTTCCAAAAGTGCTAGAGAATCCAAAGACCATCTCACCTCCGCTCAGCAAGTCCTGGCAGCTGCTTGGTACTAGGGCACACACTTCATTTTTCCCTAGCTGCCAACCTCAAGTACTGAGGACAAAACTTTCCTGTGGAGCATTGCCGTCACTTCTAGTGTCACTTTTGTTATGCCTACTTTGAACCTATGTTTGTCAGAGATCTGTGTCACAGTTATTCACAATTATCACCAAAAGACTTCTCTCCCCCAGGGTTTTGTTTCTGGGTTTTGAATTAGAACTCAGTGATATTCCAAGTATTTATTTGGTCTCATTGTTTCCTACTAACTACTTGATATGTTACTGAATTATGCTTGTTTTACTTGGCTCTTTATTTCCCTATATAAGTGCTCAAAAAGAAGCCTCTGAATCCAGAAGTCCTTGTCCTTCAGGATGGTCAGCCATGACCAAGTATGTCTGAATGGTAGAAATAGACATGATTTCCATACTTAAACTGGAGCTTGTACTAATTGGTAAAATATTTACCAATTCTTAATTTCAATTATCGATATTTAATAACTTCAAAAAATGACTCCTTATATCAAACATTTTTCTTTTAAAAAATCATCAATTAAGTGCTAATAGAAAAGGTTATCATTCAGAGTGAAAAGATACCCAATTCTTGATTTAATCTGAGATGAGTTATTGGTTCAGAATTATGTTGCAGACATTTGCCATCATTGTTACACTTGTGTTCTAAGACTAGGGGATAAAATACAAAAAGTGACAATTGCTAGCATGAAATTTTGATTTCATTATCTTAGGCATCTATTCTAGTAATTCTAAAATAACAAGTCTGTATAGAAATCAGACTTAAAAAATATGTGGCTACATAGGCACTTTGTACTCCTTAATTTCCAATTATAGTCATGCTAATGTGTGTATAATGGTATACCATTGTGTTTTACTCTACAATCTTTTTCGAAGGACTCAAAGCATTGAACTTTTAAAATATGTTTTTTCATTATCCATATATTTTCATTAGTAAAATGTTCAACATATTTTCTTAGATCTTGCTGGGGATTTTGGTTGAGCTTTTTATTGAGTAGGAAAAGCTTTTTAATATTCAAGATAAAAATCTCTGGTTAACTACCAATTGCATACATTTTTCCTCTCATACCTAGCTTGTTTTAATTTTCTTACTGTGGTCTTTTGAAGAAAAATATTTTATTTAGTGGTTTCCTAATGTTTTCTTTTATAATAGTGTCTTTTTGTCTTGTCAAAATGTATGCCTGATTTATATTAGAAATATATTCTCTTATATTTGTTTAAGATAATATGTGGTTTTTAGTTTTACATTTAGTTTTATGATCTGCTTTGGATTAACATATTATGCGGTAAAAGATTTTTGTAGTGAATCATTTTTGTGCATTTATTACTCATCTCCCATTAAGTTTCCTAGCACCTCCATAATTATTAAATAAACTATATATATACTCATATACACATACAAGTTTATCCATGCATAGATAAACTTCTGAATTCTTAATATATTTCTTAGGTATACATATCCATCTTTAGATTAAGGCAAACCTATCTTGATTTATGATCCTTACAGCGAGGTATTTTAAGTTCTCTGAGTTTTATTCAGGTCTATTTTGATTAATCTAGTCATTTAAAGTTTCCAATGTGAATTTTCCAAATAGGCTTATATCTAGTTTTTTAAAATAGCTATGATTAAAATTGGAAAAGTATTGAAACTGCAGGTAAATTTGAGAAAACCTGATTTAGAATTACATTGAGTCTTCTGATCTATGAAAATCACAGAACTCATTTTAATATACATATTATTTAGTTTTTCACATCATTATTGCCAAATTTTCAACAAATAAATCTTATTTTGTTCAAATTATCTTTATGTCCTGGTTTATTACATTCTGATAATGCCTAACTTATATTTAAATTTTTAAATTTCAGTCAAATTAATTATATAATAATACAATGAATTTTTATTCTTTGACCTTACATAAAGAGGTATTTAAAGAAAGAACAGGGCTGCAGATTTAGCTCAGTGATTCACGTGCATGCCTAGTAAGCACAAGGTCCTGAATTCAATCCCCAGTCCAAAAAAAAAAGAGGTATTAAAACTACTTGATATTTTATTTCTAATATAAATTTATAATAGTTTAAATTTTAATGTTAGCAATACTAATTTTTGAAATATTTCATGAATTTTTATATTAATCTTCCCATGTAATTCATAACATTTTAGTTTCATTTGAACTCCTTTTGATACATGGGCCATATTTTAATGTAATATTTAATTTCCAGCTACTTAGGAATGTCACATGCCTTTTTTTTTTTTTTTTTTTTTTTTTTTTTTTTTTTTTTTAAATCGGTACCAGGGATGGAACTCATGACCGCGTGCTTGCAAGGCAGGCGCTTATGCCGCTGAGCTAAATCCCCAGCCCACTTGCCTTTTTCTTAAAAGAAAGTTGATGTTTTCGTGCTTTGATTCCACTTATGGTGTATTTTGTTACCCAAGTTAAGTGTTGACAAATGTTCTAGTATAGATGGAAAAAATGCACATTCTCCTATTGTTTGGCAAAATGCTCTGTAAAGAAGGAGTAGTCTATTCAATTGGTTGTTAATATAGTTCAGGTCATCTACAGTCTTAATGATATTCTGATTTCTATGAGTTATTTAGAAATAGTCACCACCTAATACTATAGTCCTCTCTGTTTCTTATCTTCATCACTTTTCTTAGTGCAATTTTAATTTCTCTTATTGAGTGTTGACATAAGGTTTTAATGACTTGATGAACTCATTTATCATTGTCCTTATCTTTGGTAATGTTACTCATTCAGAATTTGGTTTTAATCACATTTCACTGCCTTGGCATTTGGATATCTTGTCTTTTCCTACCATTTTATATTAATCTACCATGTAATTATTTTTGTGAGTTTCTTGTGGACATCATATAATTACTTTTTATACCAACATGGCAGATTTACCTTTTTATCTAGGTGCACAATTATTAATATAGCTTAAATGAAAATTTCTACTTGGTAGTTCTTTTTATTTACTTGTACTTAATTCCTTATAACTCTTAGGTTAGTTGCTTTTATTGTTGCTGAAAAAATATCTGACACTAAAAGTTAAAGGGGAAAACATTTAGATAGTTCACAGTTTGTAATGGTTTCATCCATAGTTGTCTGGCTCCAAGGCAAAATGGCAAATGGCAGAGATGTGTTGCGGAGAACAATTTATGGTCCCCACAAGGTTGCAAAAGCACAAGGGAGGGAGACAAGACTCCTTCTTCCCTTATATTGTGTGCAGGCTACCTGCTCTAGGGTGGGTATAGCACTCACACCGTTAATCCTAGCCAGAACTATGCCAAAGGAATGAGTGGACTGCTCTACTAATCACACACACTTAATCCCAGCATAGATTTAATCTCAATCCCACACTTTAGATTTAGCCACTTGTGAAAAAATTCCTATGACCATATGAGGCTTTGAGGTGGCATCTAGACACAAACCATGACATCTCTTATTATTTGGTGTTAATTATTTAAATATTTGTGATTATGTTTTAGCTCTACTACCAATTTTCTAGTTGAATTTGTTAATTTATTGCTTAGTTTTTCCCTGGAATTTAAAGCATAATTTCATTATAATTCACTTTTAACTAATTAAAAACAATCGTTATGTGTTATAAATGATAATAAAGAGTTTGGGTAGTCTTTAGGAAAAATGTATTTTGATATTAATAGATGCAAGTTTTAAATTGAGATCTCTTTCATATAACATAGTGTAGAAAATGAGAAAAATTCTGGTTTTTATCCTACATATATTTGACTTATAATTGATTCTGTGTTTCAGGCTATCACCAGGTCTCTTTCTGTTCAGTCTATAAATTTATTCCAATGATTCTCAAGCCAACCGCATACATTTTAGGTAATAACCCTTTAAATATGTGAATTCTTTTCAAATATTATAATATATAATATAAAAGTAATATAAATAGAAATCAATATTCTATAAAATCTTAAAAAGCATTATAAATCATATAGAATCACAAGATTTTGATGTTTCAATTTTTGATCCTTTTACTGAGAGTAATATTTTACTCTGTACAACAACATGAAAGTAATAGAAGGAATTAACATATAAATTGTGAGTGCAGGCCCAGTATCAATATAGGCTTCTAAAGCAATGACTTCTGCTGTTATTATAACAGATAATACCCATATGAGAATTGGTATTACAATGTATATGGCATTATGTTAATGGAAACTGATAATCACTGCTTTATCTTAGAATTTCGTTAATTTTCATTAACGAAAAGTAAAATCGCCTATTTTATTTAGTTCATTTAAATAAAAAAGCTTAATTTCAATAAAATTGTGTTTATTCCATAAGCTATACACATGATTTTTTTTAGATTTTGAATATATTTAAATGATATTGTCATGTGTCTTTTTTATGTTAACACTCAAGAACTCAAGAACTCAAGAATCATAGAACTTTTAATTAGTGTCTATGTGTTAGTGAAGGTTGCCAATTGATCTACTTGCATGATTCTTGAGATAAAAAATAAAGAAAGATAACTAGCATACAACAGAATAAAAGTAGTTTTGTTTGCTTAATTTTGTTCACTACATTCACTGTCTTTTATTTGAGAAATCATGTTTTTAACTATTCTGTCTCAAGGAAAGCAGTGATGAGTGCAAATTACAATAACTTTATAAAATTTGAATGGTCTAAAGATGATAGTTTTGCCCAACCAAAGTTAATAAGTTCCTTCTCTACAACTTTGTTTCTAAGACAAGTTACTAATCTTTCAAGCACTGAAAGAATTATAATAAGCCAATCACTGTAAGCATCTAAATTTTCTATCATGTAAAGAGATACAATATGAGTTCAGAGAAGCACACATAATTCAGAGAATCCAGGTTTATTTTGAGTATCTTGTTTTCCATGACACCTGCATTAATTGCCCATTTTTTCTTTAATATAATTATTTAAACATTGGTTTTGGATTCCAAAAGCTAACCTAGCATCCGCTTAAATTTCATATTTAAAGTCAGTTGAGACTGATTTTTCTCACTGCAGGCCAAACATTTATCTATGGTGAATATGCAACGCTGTGTTATTAACTAAAATTTGACCATGCTTCACAAAGCTCATTGTAAACTCTCGTTAATGGCAAAATTGTGCCAAATCTCCAAATCCATTAAATATGATCCAATATTCTGTAAAATGATAGTCAGTAAAAATATTTCCATTATCAGAAAAAAAAAATAACGTCCAGTTTTTTAAGTATTGATCACCTGGGGTTAGGGAATGGCCTAAATTAACAATATTTAATTAAATTATCTTTAATAATCTATTGAAATATGAATACATCAATTCTTATTTTACTCTATTGTGATAATATCTACATATAAAATAAGAATTTTCTTAGCACCAGGGATCAAACTCACAACCTTGTGCTGGCCAGGCATACCCCTACACCCCTGAGCTAAATCCTCAGCTCAAGAATTTTCTTATACTAAAAATCATTTTAAGCATACAGTTGAGTAGCACTATTGTGAAACCATTAGTATAGTTCTTCTCTAGAACTTATTTCATCTTGCAAAACTCAAATTTCTATACTCACAAAATATAACTCTTCATTTGCCTTGGTTGCAGTATTTAGCAACCTCCATTCTACATTCTATCTTTACTGGTTCATCTGTTCTAGGGAACTTACATAATATTAGTCCTTTGTAAATGGCTTATTTTGCTTAGCACAATGTTTCCCAGGTTCTGCCCATGTTGTAGTATATCAGAACTTTTTCCTCTTAAAACAAGGTAATTTTCCTTTGTATGGATACACTACACAGAAACCATTGAGTTTATCTTTTAGCTATTGTGAATAATGCTGCTGTAAATCCAGTTTTCTATTTGGTAATCACTTTTAATTTGTTTAAGTACATACACAAAGTTGAAATTGTTGAGTCATATGGTAATGCTATCTTTAGTTTTTCTTTATATTTTTATAGTTTTCCATGTTTATACAATATCATATTCTCCCCAATAGTTCAAACTACTTCAATTTCTGTACATTTTCACTGACATTTATTGTTTTTAGTTTCTTTGCTAATAACCATTCTAAATGTAAAGAGATAATTTTTGTTTGTTTGTTTTTTCTTTTTGATAGCAAGTTGTTCACATAGAGAGCACTTCTACTGGAGGAAAACAATAATGACATTGTAGTGGTCACTTCATTGAGTGATAAAATGTCTGTTAGATTGTTTAGGCTACTTCAGCAAAATAGGTGAGACAGAACAACTTAAAAAGAACAGAAATTTATTTCTCAGTGTCTCCAGCTAGGATGTCCAAAATCAAGTTAGCAACATACTCCTATAAGGGACTTATTCCTCCATCCTCACGTGGCACAAGGTGGTGGGTCAAAAGAAATAGCTGCTGATTACTTCATGCAGAAGGCTAAAGAATAGTCTCTGAATTATATGCAGAGCTTTCTCAAGGCTCTGATCTCAGTCACAAGGGGACTCACCCTCAAGGCCTAATCACCTCTCAATTGTTTTATCTTCTAATACTGTCACATCGGAGTTAGGATTTCAATGCATGAGGTTTTGGGACACAAGCATCCAACAGTAGCAAAATCTATCAAAAGATAAGAATGATCAGTTAAGGAACAATGTAAATGTTCTAAATACAAACAGATTTGGAATCCTTGGTGATTTCATTTTAAAAGTTGTATTAGTTAATTTGCCCATTGCTGTGAGAAAATACTCAACATCAAAAGTTAAAGAAAGAAAGGTATGTAATTGACAGTTTATCAGTTTATAGTTGTCTGACTCCAAGTCAGGGTGGCATGAAAGAGGGTCACCACACAGGAAAAAAAGTTCCAGGCAGGCAGAAAGCAGCAAGGAAGCAAAGCAGGAAGTGAAGGGAGCAGCTCTCGGTCCCCTGTATTCTACCGTGGCTACTCATCCTTAGGGTAGGTATCCCTCACAGGCAGGGTGGGCATCCCCAATATTGACACCCAGATCTGTTCCAAATCAATCAGTGGACTGCTTTAGCAACTATGCATCCTTGACACTAGCATCACACACTTAATCCCAATATCACACCTTCTAGATCCAGCAATCTGAAAAGACCTTGGAGGCCATCTAAACATAAGGCAAAGCATTCTTCCTTTAGCCCCCCAAAGATCCATGCACATCCCTTTATGTGAATGACATTTAATCCATCTCTAAGTGTTGCCAAAGTCCTAATAGTTTCAGCATTGCTGAAAAGACCAAGTCTAAAGTCTTCTCTGAAATTTAAGTCAAATTCTTAGTTATGAGCTGGTGTACAAACAAAAGCAAACACTTCCAGCACCACCTCAACATGAGACTGCCTTAAAATTTCTTCTGCAAGATTAGTCCACCTCCCTTAAGATCAGTCAGGCAAAGTCTCTGGACATGAGCAAAATGCAGATGAACTTTCTGCCAAGGCATAACACACATCACCTGGAGTTTGACAACTAAATCCTTCTTTCTAGTAGAAATCTGAGACTGCTCTTTACCAGCAGCATTTCTATCAGCATTTTTATCTTCTGACTCTTACCAGAATCTCTCACTAACTACATCTTAAGGTATTCCAGGGGCTGCTTCTTCAGCTGGCATCTCCAAATATTTCCAAACTTTTCCTATAAGCCAGTTCCAAAGGTTCCTGAACCATATGGTCTTGTACAGTCAAAGCAATGACTCCAACTCTGTCTTAGTTATTTTTCTTATTGCTGAGAGAAAATATCAACACACAAAGTTAAAAGTGGAAAGGTTTATTTCAGCTCATAGTTTACAGAGGTTTCAGTTCACAGTTGTCTCCAAGGCAGAGTGGCATGGCAGAGGGACATCACAGGGGAAAAACAGTTCATGGTAGGCAGAAGACAGCAAGGTGGCAAAGTGCCAAGCAGCAACAGCAAGTGAAGGCAGCAGTCCTTTTTCTGTTCCTTATGTTGTGTCAAGACTGCTCTAATGTCAGGCAGTATTCTCAGCCAGGGTGGGCTTTTCTGTTATTGAAACCTGTAACCATGCCAGAACAACCAGTGGGCTAATTTAGTAGTCACATATCTTTGATCCCAGTAACACACACTCCAGACCCACCCACCTCTGAACGTTCTACCTATGACTACCTGAAGCTTTTAGGGGACATGTAGACACAGCACTAACACCCATTAGGTGATGATCATCCTTTTCAAGATTTAAAAACAAGTAGGTAAATTTTCTTTTTTTTTTTCAGAAAGGCGATTAAATAAAAAGTTCATTGAAATCTGTTTAGTCAGCTATTTTAGGCATTAGTTATGCAGTCTACACACATAGTCAGCCTCTGACTCAGGAAACCCTTTCTTTTTCCGTGTATAAGAACTGCTGTACTATGAGAGAGTCATGAGTCATTGTCCTCACACAGCCACACCTTTACAATTTATTTCATACTTGTTTTTACTATGTCAGAGAAAAAGTAGAGAAATACATATAATGACAGATTTGCAAAAATGAACCTTAAAATTAAATTGGTTCAGGGCCAGAAGAATATAATACTTGAGCAATGTAAAAATTTAAATAAACACAGTATCAAAGGGAACCTCAAAGGCTTATAATTGTTAAAGGCACAAAATTCGAAAGATTTAAGATTAACATCACAGAATTTTAAAAAAATCGGAATGAAAAAATATAACCTGTGTTTCCAAGTGACCTGCTGATAATCACCATCATATTAAACAGTGTAGTTACATATCAAAGACTGTCATTAATTGAAAACATGTATAGCTTCATCAATTGTATAAAGATGAACAACTCATATAGTTATTTGATGACAGACTAATTGGTCAATAATGTATCACATATATGCAACATAAATATGATTTAGCATATGGCTGTGCTTGGTTTTAAACCCTCTGAGTCTTTTATTGCTTGGACACTTCTATGATATTTTTAAATATTCAACATTCTGGTTATGACACACATGTCTCAGAGCTGTAAAATATCGTGTTCAATTAGATGCCTTCTCTCCCAGGAGGATTTGTACTTGTGCATGTGCATCTGAACAGATAGCCTGAGTGAGGAGAAATTTATTTTAGAAATTAAAAGTCACTTAGAATAATTTCCAGGTTTTCAGCTTCTTAAATTGCTATGTTTATCAAAATTCACTTTCATTGAAAAGTAATTAATGGAAGAAGCATTAGGTAGAAATAAGCATACAGTTAAATCCATGTCTATTTTTTTAAAAAAGAAAACATCTATTTATTTACTTAAGAGAAAAAAGTCACAGAAAAGAAAAACAAAAAGTAATGAGACAAACAGACAACAACAAATCCAAAACAATAACAGTATAGGTTTTCAAAATAAGATGTTAAGAATTTAACAATGGTTGAATGGTTGTAATATTGCATATTTTGACCTTCAAAGAGGTTGCTTAGATTACTAGGTATAGACATGTAAAACTGATCTAATCATATGAATATTAACTGTTCTTTTCCAAGAACTAATACAATTAGTAGTATAGTCATTTTAGCTATCTTGTTTATATGCACAAATTTATGTCTTTTTCCTTTCCCTGGATTCTTTCCTCCTTTCACCTATCTCAATTACTTTTCCTCTTTGAGCAGTTTTTTACCCTTGCACAAGATGTATTGTATATTTAAAAAGAAAACATCTTAGCCAACCCCAACTTGAAGTTTTTAATTGAAGATAATTTTATAATGCAGCTAGTGAAAAATTAAAATCTAGAAATTGTATTTTATTTTTCTTGCAATCCTTTAATGTTATTATGTTTTAAAATATACTATATTTAGTTTATCTTGTTTTTATGTTTATCTTTTTAACTTCAGCTAACTACAACAAAAAATGATGAAAACTCTGATACTCAATAGATAATTGAAAGCCCATGAGAACATTAGATCTACCAAATGTTAATTCTCTTGTCAGTATAATAATATTAATATTGTGTATGTATTGTTTTTCTGTCATTTACTTAGAAGAGTAAATTTGTTTTAAGAAATTTATAATACATTAATCCTAATATAAAAAAAGAAATCTTTGTTTTCTTATAATAAATTCATGCAAGTTTTCAATATTCTTAACAATTAATTACATGTTTAGGCTCCACTGTATATGTGTGTCTGTACATTTTAATAATATTTATTAAATATCAAATGACAATGGTAAAATTAATAATAAATATGTTAAGTTTGTGTTAAGGATAGTATTATCTGTAATCACAGTGAGGGAAGTCACGGAAATTTGAGCACAAACAGTGAGCACTTTTATATAAGAATTTTTGATGGATCTTGTGTTGATGATGCTATAATACATAAAGGGAACTTAGTATACTGATACATTTGTAAACATTGGTGTGATTTAGAAACACACTGTCAGATCTTATTCTTCATCAGTAATATTTATTTCTTATAATAGAGTTAACAGTTTTCTTGGCTTTGAAACATGTAACAATGCTGCCATGAAAAAAGATAAATGGCACAAGTGTTCTAAAGACAGAAGTCTGCCTGGCAGGGGATGAAAGGTGACCACTAGCCTGGTAATATGTCCCCAGTCAGCAAGAATATGAAGATGGCTGCCCAGGGGTCTTAAAGTTGGTACAATTGGCAGTAGGATGATAGGTTCATAGGTTACATGATACACTAGTGCAAACCAGTTTTCCAGATGGCAGTGAGGAAGATGGCCATTCATGACTGAGCTATGCAAAAGTGGCTTAGATTCATCAATCAAGATGTCCAAAGGAGACCATTTCATGAGTGAGAGCTCATAAGTGAATGGAAGTCTTAGGGAAAAAAGAAAACAAACTCTAGCTTAGGTCAAAATTGAATGACACATTGCAGAGGATAGGATAGAGGAGAACAAAACTTTGGAATTTTAGAAAATAATCTGATAATAGCTACATATTCCTAATATTTCAACGAGCTCATATTTCAACAAAGAGGTTGAAGAATGGTTTTGTGAAATAGTTTTTTAGTCTAAGCAGTGGCATTGCTCAGAATGTAATGATTACTAATACATCTGATTTCTGAATAAAGACACGTTTCTGTCCAATTTTTAAAATTCTTTTCAGGGGGGAATAGCCTCTGTTATACCTTTCCTGGTCACGGTGTCTTTTCATCTGGTGACCCTGCTGAGCGATCCTGTGGTTCTGTTTCTTTTAGCACTTAACACAGACCCTACGGATAACAGCTAGAACTGATATCATAAAGTGTTATTTTGTATCACTGATTAAAAAGCAAAAGGCAAAAACAAGAATTAAACATATAATGAATCACAAATACAATACAATATTTGATATGACTTCCAGTCCTTTTCAAAACTATACCAGCATGCAACACAAAATTAACATGTATAAAGAAACTTTACAAAACAAGAAACTTGCTTGGGGAGTTAACATTTAAAACATACTATTATGGTTGATTTTATCATCTAGGTTTACCTGTTGATTAATTATTCAATAAGTTAAAGAAAATCATCAAGTTCTAAATTGGTGTTTGACCACACTAAGCCAGAGAAAATTCCCAAAGTAAATATGGTTTCAGCAAAAAACAGGAGACGGTTGTGTTACTGCAGTGAAATACCTGGAACAGAATGCTTATGACATACAGAGGCTTACCGAGCTCACAGTTTTGGAGCACTATACTCAAATAGTGGATGACAGGGTATGAATGTGTGTGGCAGGAATGGGGGGAGCCTACAGCACTGATTTACCCCTTAGTGAGACCTGTGGGTGACAACGGGAAAGTCTGTATTGGAGCAAGTCAGTACAGCCAAACTCAAACTTATATAACAATTCTCTCTCAAGAACCACCTTGGAGCCTAAAAGCTAGAAACCTCCCACAGGAGCATATCCCTCAAAGCTTAAACTCCCAGCAGCACATTCCTGAGTACCCAGCCTTTAATGCAGGGACCTTTGGTGGACACTCACCCAAACCATAGCAATAAGGCAGAGCATAGCCATGGTCCTTCATTTTTAGTATACTACTGCATGTGACAACCAGAAGTAGACAGTGGGATTTAATGGGTAAGACCTGGTGATTATGATAGAGAATAACTTTCACAAGTAACCAATAGTCCAGCAAAATGAATAAGTGCATATACTTGGCCCTTCATGAAAACTGAGCTCTGACATGTAATTTCAAAAATAATTCTATTTTATTTTTGATATCTTAAATCCCCAGTATTCTTTTTGTTATTATTGAAGACACCAGCAACAAATCTGCCCCCCAAAATAAACTACCCCAAATTCCAACTAAATCTATTTTTTTCAACAGATTGCTTCAGATAGATTGTGATGAGAAGTTATTTGTATGGGTATTACTGATTTTTTTATTTACATTTATATTCTTTCATTGAAATAACAAATTATTCCTTGGACGTGTTGTGAGGTTTCATTAGTCAGATGAGTGAAGTTAATTTGCGGTGCAAGTCCTCATGCATTTGGTGACCAGTTCTTCCCCAGTACCCTTTGTCCCCACCCAGATGCTCACCTCCAGAATCACTTGGCTGGTCATTAGGTGTTTATCAGATTCCCACTGAAAAGGCATGAGACAGTTATCTGACACAATTATCTTGGGAAATTGAATCCTCTATTTCTGGTTCTGCTGAGGACATTCAAAGAAACATTGAGTGGTTTAAAGCTAAATGCCTTTCAAAACCCTTGCTTTCTAGAATGAAAGCAACACAACTGCCAGTTGCAGAATTTTCTCCCACTTTTCATGCACAGCCTTTTGTGTCTGAATTTTTGTTATTTCCTTACACATGTTGACATATGAAAATTACTTTTGACCTGCTCTTTGGTTACTTCATTAATGTCTCCTCTTACTATAGCATTATTAATAGTCAGTCTGAAATGTAAAGCTTATTCCTTTTGTCCTCACCCAGCTGCTATATCTTTATAAACTGACCCAACACAAGTGAAGGCAATTTCTAAGAATGACTAGATTATATGTGCATTGGGATAATGATATCTCTAGAGCTATTTGCTCTTAAGCAATCTAAAAATATGCGGCTCATTCAAGTATTAATGTGCCATCTACTCACAGCTTACAAATTTAATATTATGCTTTCATACAAATAGCTATAAAATCAGTTATTTAGACACTAAAAAATAAAATACCAAGTAATAGATTTTAATTTAAATGTCACATCCATTTTAAGTGATGCTGTGACTGTTTTCCCAATAGAATTGAATTAATTTTAGGTTTCCATACAAATTTGAAGGAGAGTGCTTGAAATAAATTGGTGCAGAATGTAAACATAAGAATAAAAACTAGCACATTTTGTTCCATTTATGTTGGTATATATAATGTTTAGTAAGCATTTGGGTTCTTTAACCACCAAGTTTTCTTGCCTAATACAAAGGCAATCTACATAGACATATGGATTTTAAAAATAGAATAAATTTCTTGTTTTTACTTCTGTCTCTTCTGCAAGTACATTAGTTCAGTTGCATATTACTGCATTAATAAAACAATACATTAATTTGAAAATATTTAGGCTTTGCTACATGGCAGGGATGGTAATAGAACTGCAGAATATTGCAATAGAGACCTATGAGTTCTCATGACCTATCTTTTCCTACCTTAAATTCATGTTTGACATTTGTTTTTGTTGTTGTTGTTTTTGTTGTCATCTTTTTTGAGACAGAGGTTCACTATGCAGTTCAGACTGGCCTTGAACTCACCTCATAGCACAGGCTGGACTCAAACTAGCAGTGATCCTCCTGAATCAGCCTTCTGAGTGCTGGGATTACAGGCATGCACCACCATGCCAGGCCATGATTCACAGTTTTTGTGTATGAAACTACAATTGTTCAACTCACCTTCAGTTTAATTATGTTTTGTCCACAAAGCCGTTTACATATTGGCATCACTTTATTTCTTCAGCTCATCAACAATCACAGCCTCTCACACATATGTCATCTAAAATCCCATCAAAATGTCATCAGTTACTGTTTTTAAAATAGATTTTCCTCCAAGTCTATGCACCATCAGTGCTTTGGTTTAGCATTCCCTTTTTCTTCAGTCCTGTTTTCGTTTGGTTCAATCAAAACACTAATGTTTCTTCAATTTAATTCCAGATGTTCACTTCTGTGATAAACATTTTCCAGTTTTGCAGAGCCCGGTTACTTTGCTGTCTCTTTGATCTAACAGCACTACACTCTCTAAAATTTGTTGCAGAAATTACCATGCTCGTTTAGTTTTTCTGGATCTTTATCCCCTCTCAAATAGTAAACTGTTTTGAAACAGGGACTACTTGATTCAGTTTTGTGTTTTACAACAAAATGAAATAGTTTCTGAAAGAAAGTCTATGAAAATAAGCAAATATAGGTAAATAGATATGGTTATTTTTATATACATCATATACATTTGTTTGAACTTTCTGGTGGTACTATGGATTGAACTGAATTCAAGACTTTGTTCTGCATTTCATCTTAAGTCCCTCTTAATTTGGGGGGCAGGGTCCTGCTAAATCTTTAAATTTTCCTTGCTAGGCTTGCACTTGAAGTCTTCCTGCTTTAGTTGCCCAAAATGCTGACGTTACAGCCATATGACATCATGCCTTGCTGTTTGTCCTGCTCAAAGAGGAATTATTCTAATAACTGTTATCATTTCCCATCAAAAGTACTTCTTGAAACTTTATCAAACATCTGTGCTTATTGAACTATTAAGTACTACCATTTATATTGTCACCTTTTATTATGTAAGTGACTGTAAGTTTTTAATTATAAAGTGAAAAATAATTCACTGGACGCTATTTTTGCTCAAACATGAGAGAATGCTCAACGCATTACTCAATGAAAGCAGGGAATATTGTGGAGATGACAAAACTCATGTTTCCTCACTTGATCATTTGGTAGTTTCAGGAATTGCCAGCAGAGCCTGCTTTCTACATCCATAGTTGCTTCTTGTTCTTTCTGTTTCTCCCCTCTAGGCAACTCCACGTTTTCACTTGTCTTCATGTAAAACTTCACTTGTAACTTTTCTTTGACCAAACAAATATCCAGATATCTTCCATTTTTATTTTGAGTGGTCATAAAAATCTAATTTCTCTAAGACAGTACTTTCTAGGACATTGACAGAATTGATGTGCATTTCCATATTACCTTATTTGAAACAGTATTGTTCACAAAATTGTGTCCACAACTGGATTCATTTTAAGCTAGGACAACAAAACACCATGAATCTTTCTAATTTTCATCAAAATGATGAACAATATGATTGAAGGTCAAGCGGGCATAGAATTCATCTGACTGAACTAGTATGAGCACAGCATTGTGAAAATTGCTTTTGTTTGAAAATTGCTTTCTTTTTGTCTTGGTAAACATGAGTGTATTTTTAAAGAACTATCTCAGTGAATTTGAACATGTATTTTGGAAATAAAATGTCAGATGTAGATAGTTGTTATTTCAGCTAAAAAATAAGAAAAGAAGAGAAAAATGATGGAAGACTGTATTTTGTCTCAATCAGATCCTCTTTTAAATGTCTCTAATCTTAAAACACGTTTATTAATGTATAAATGCTATCATTTCTTAGCAAGTTGGAAAGCTAGTTCTGCCTGTGAAAACCCTGCAATTAAGGTGAAAAGAAGATAAAATCTTCATTTTGCAGTGTTTACCTTTACTTTTATGCTAGCAATACTAATGAACCTCACAATGGTAAGAGTGAAAAATTGATTTGAACCTCTCTGCATTTACTGCTGTGCTTTTTTTCTCCTCTTCCTTCCCCTAAGGATTTATGCAGTTTAATTTGCCATTGATTCTTTAATGATTATGGTAGCTACACTAGAGAAACTAGTGTTTATCTTCATCATGCCCTGTGGATAGAACATTGTGTTTATTTTTATACATAGCTGCTTTTCCATCATTTTGATAATATAGCCTAGTCAGCAGTTGACAACTATTCTCTTCTTATTGATTTTGTGTTGTAATCTTAAAATTTATATATACATTTTAGGAATGTACTATATTAAAAATATCTAATCCTAAATTTATGCTAACATTGATTTAAACCATTTATGGAAAAAGAGCTTCTACCAAACATTAAGTACATGTTTAGTGATCATTAGCTTGACACTCTTAAGACTTCTCATAGAATTTTCTTTGAAAATGTCAATCAGTATTTTGAACAGTTCCTGGGCAAAGCTTGAAGAGATATCTAATGCATCAGATTCTTTTTCTAGAAAAAAAAGTCATTATTTGCCTTATCTTTATGATAATTTTCCAAAAATGTTAACAAAATAAAATCTAAAGTACACACAATTGGACAGTGAGTTTCATTTTTATTTATTTATTTTCATGGTTTTTTTCTTATTAAAATGAATGACCAATTCTATTAAGTGGTTTAATCAGTGAAATGGACAAATTCAACAGAAGTGAAAAATTTTGGAAATCTTGGAGAAGGCTAGCAGATCCAAAGTGTTAATGTTAGCTTTATTTAACAATATGGTTAGTATTTCTAATTTGGCATAGGTTAAAGATTCTGTATCTATATCCTCACATGAGAGACAGTATTTCTTTCCTTATTACTATAACTGATTCTAATGAGCTAATACATAGGTGAATGGTAAAATGCCATATAAACATCACATATTATTTATTTTTACCTTTTTACCTGAGCCCTCTAGCTTAGGTTTTCTTTTGACATACATGAGGCTGGGGATTTAGCTCAGTGGCATAAACACCTGCCTTGCAAGCGCATGGTCATGAGTTCAATCTCCAGTACCGATAAAAAAAAATTCTTTTGACATACATATTCCATATTCACTTGCTGTCTTTTCTTTGTGTGGAAATTTTGTAACTTCAGCAATCCCTTGATAGCCCAGCTCATGCTGTATCTCCTTCCTAGTTTCAGACTATTTACTCTCATTGTCAATTTCATCCTTTCTTAACTTTGTCACTAACATTTACTAAACTATATTGCAATCCAACATGAAAAGAATATATTTGTTTCATACCTGTTTGAGCCTCCACTGCCTGGAATAGATCATGCCATAGATTACATGTACAAATATATTTATTAGTCATCCAACTATACCTCTCTGTTATTCTATGAAATTTTTATATACCTAAGAAATTCATAAAAATCACAAAAATTTGTTTAAATAAGCAACTTTAATTGTGGTGATTTTTCCCTTTATAAGCCATCTTGTACAGTCCTATCTGAGTATGCAAGACATCAGTTCACTTTGTTTGGAAAGAGGAAAATATATGTTTTTCTTGTATATAAGTTATTGTGTAACTCATCTTTTATAAGTAAAATCCAGAATGAAGATGACCTTTGCTAATCATCCATCTCACAAAGTTGAAAAAATTTAGGCCAATTATTCAACCAGTCATGGCTTTTTTCTTTTATCAAAGACTAGACAGAGGTATCAACAGTTTGTTACTTTTTTAAACATTACCAGCTTTCTCAACTTTTGACTAACATGATGAGCCATTTAAAAATACCTAAAATTCTTGTTCTATGTATCTTCCTGAAAGAGTTAAGAACATTGTATTACAATGATACATGTATAATTATATTTATAGCAGCATAATTCATAATAGCCAAATCTTGGAAATGATATATATGTCCGTACATCAACAGATCAATGAATAAATAATATGTGGTATTTATACAAAATTGAGTGCTACACTGCCTTAAAAAAGAACAAATTTAAATTATTTGTAGGAAAATGGATGCAGCTTGAGATTATAATACTAAATGAAATAAATCAGACACAAAAGCTTAAGTATCACGTGATTTCTCTTATACAAAAAGCCCAAAATAAAAATGAAGAACAAAATCAAAGATAGACAGTAGGAAATAGTGAGGTTGATCTTTTGCAAGAGAGAAGGGCATCAAGAGATGCAGGGGTATTGGAGGCAAAGAGAATAAAAATAATTAAGATGTGTTAATTAAATGCAGTGACTCTCCCTGGGGAATATATTCATTATGTACTACAAACATGTGCTAATAAAAATTAAAAATAATTAAAAGTACCTGAATATGATCTTAAGGTTGGAAATACAAGATTCTAAATCAGTTTAACAATACTGATCAAATTTTTTATTCAATTCAAAAAGAAAAATTGGATTAGTATAATTTAAAGGAAAATCATTTTTTACTAATATAAGGGAAAACTTATTTAGTTTTTGTCCTTCCAAATATGTAAAAAAAAAAAGATTGAACATCAAAAAACCTGAAATAAGGTATAGTACATGAAGTTTAGGAAATGCATATGTTCTATTAAACTATAAAAGTACTTTTTTTTTCTAGTTAGTACTAGGGATTGAACTGAGGGATTCTCTACCACTGAACTTTAGATTTAGCTCTTTTTCTTTTTGAGAAAAGGTCTTAAACTGACCAGGCTGGCCTTGAACTTCTTTCCTCAGTTTTCCTGAGTATCTGTGGACATACATTATTCATACATATTCACCACCACATTCAGCACAAAAAAAGTTGTTTCATTTTGTAAAACTATGCATTTCCAGACATTAATGTGTCATGAAACTTTTGCTTTCTAAGCAGTTTAATTAATAACTAGTTTTAAAAACTGATGTCCTAAATGCAGATGATAGACTATCACATTAATAAGTTTATTGTTATCTGAAAATGCACATTTCTAACATTTATGTGTGAATAGCATATGCATAAAAACTAAAGCTCTTATAAGAAAATCCCCATTTTGATTCAGGTACAATTTGCAAAAAATGAACTGTATTCTTAAAATAAGTTTATATTGTCATATATTAATTAATCAAAACAAATAATTTGCAAATTAAACCTAAAACAGATATGATGTAAATGCGAGGCAAAAGCTAAACACCAATTCAGATTGGTCCTGTCATCATACCGGCAGATCATCACAGGAAACTGCTTAAATTTGGTGACAATAATTGTAACAACATAAATATGAAGAGATGGAGCACATACTTCCTTAAAAACTATCTTGCTCCATAATGTAGTTATTTTTGATAATAATTATTATTATTTAATTTTACATTTGAGACTAATGTAACTAAACATGCTTAAATTTTTGTTTACTGAATCTTAAACTTTTTCTCTGAATTGTGGAGACAGAGTTTACAGCTATCATCCATTTTTGTATAACACTTGGGTTATGTTACTTCCATATACTTATTCACAAATTAGTTTTTAAAGCATTTAAATACAGTAAGTAATTTTATAACCACATATTCAGTGTAATATTTCATAATAGGACTATTATAGATTTTTGTTACGTTTCACATGTAAAGTTACTTCCTTAATTCAATACCATGTACACATATGTTCTTAGAGCACCGATAATAGATAATCTGTGTCTCATATGTGAAAACAAAAGTGTCATATTCACAGGGTACTGTCATTTTGCTTCTTCAATTAACTATATTTTAAATACAGTTTTTAAATATAGTTATACTTAAATGTATATTTAAACTGTTATATTTAAACTGTATTTAAATAGTTATATCACACTCTCCACTAAATCAATTGTCCTATTGTCAAAACAATAAAAGGTGTGATTTTAAATAAGGGATTAGTGTTTTTGCAATAGTTATATCCTAACTTGAAGTACTTTGATATTGAGTATGAGCTCTAAAATATTCATAAAATGCGTGTCTGAAAAGACTTTATCCAAAGCATAGAAAAAATATATATAAACAATTCTTAGGCCTTTTAAAACTTATCAGTGAGAAAAAAAATAAACCAAAAACTTAAGAGCTACTTTACCAAATAAAATGGATGGCGAATAAGGCAATGAACAGCAGCTCTGTATCATATATAATCAGGATAATGTAAATTAAAAATATTACATGCCACTAACATATACTATAATGTCTAAATTCTAGAAATTTGATAATAACAACAGCTTGTGAGGATGTGACACATGAGATTTTGTTTGCCTGGAGTGGTTACAGAATAGTACAACAATTTTTGAAAGATATTTTAGCAGTTTCTTATTATCCTAGTATAATTACTACACTATTAAATATACTAATATACTAGTAAATATACTTTTTAAATCTTGCCATATGACCTAGAAATTACATTACTATTATTTAATCATATAACTTACAAACATCTCCATGTAAAAACATGCAAATATATATATATATATATATATATATATATATATATATATATTTTCATGGCAGTTTCATTCATATTTGCCAAAACTTGAAAATAGCTAAGATAACCTCAGTAAGTGAATGTATAAACTGAAGTGGTATCACTAGACAAAGGAATGTATTTCAGTGCTGAAAAGATCAACTATTAAGTCATGAAAAAATAAAACATTTCCTGAAGAAATATAAATACATATTATTAAGTGAAACAATTCAATCTGTAAAGTTTACAAATTGTCAGATTACAATTATGTGCTATTCTGCAATAGGAAAAACTATGGAGACCATTAAAAATCAATGATGGATGAAAAAGGGAGGGATAGAGCATGAAGCTCAGAAAAATTTTTGCAATTGCTTTGTGTGACACTATCATGGTGGACAGGTATCATATATATTTGTTCAAATTCTGAAACTGTACAGCAGCATGAGCCTTAGTGTAAACTACAGGCTGGGGTAACAGTGGTGTGTCTTGTAGGTTTGTGCATTGCAGAAAAGGTCGCCTTTTGGAGAAGGACACGTGGGGAGGTGGGAGTAAGTGAAAAACCTCTGAAGCTTCCACTCAGTTTGGCTTTTAAGCTAAATCTGCTCTAAAAATATTTTTTTAAAAAAAAAAAAGCTGCCAGGTATTGAAGTGGTATCTAATAAGTAATATATAAATAGTCCATTTGCAATTTCTCGTTTGTCAGTGCTATGCTTAAATTATTTTATATTAATAGATGCTTTGTATTACAGTCACAAAACTACCCAGATAAGCAAAACATTGTGTGACTGACCCCCAAATGAAAGGATTATGAAAATTTGAAAAAAGAAGTTTGTCTATTGAGTAGTATTACTTGGAGGAGTTCAGTACACTAAAATATCGAAGCTTATAATTTCTGCTTATTTTCTCATGACTAGGTATTCATTTTAAAATAAGAATCTACATGATTGATAAGGACCCTTATTTTATCAATGGCTGTCTATCATAAATGAGCTAAAAGTAATTGGTAATTAAAACAATATAATTAACCACTGATATGAAAATCTCAATTTCATTACATACACTACTATCATTTAACAAATATAACCATTCTACAGTTATGGTTAATAAGTTATAAATAGCCTCAAGCTTCAGATACAAAAATATTTACAAAGAGCTGAAATAAAACTACTTATACATATTTAAGAAATAAGAGGACTAGGATTTATTCCAAAGCAGGAACTCTGATATTTAGGTCACAGAATAATCAAATATTAGAGAGAAGAGATATGAGAAATTTCTCTAACAGAAACCAAGATAGTGCACTAGGATATCCTAACCCAGTGGATTGTAAATGCACAGGATGTGGTATATATACACATTTCTCTGGAAGAACTAATCAATAGTATTTCTCTGAAGAATGTGATTGTAAGCAAAAATGTTCACTGAATAAGTCTGAAAGATTTTGGAAAAACTAACAACTGAATCATATGGATTGAAGATTAAAATTTTTCATCTAGGTTTATTTCTGTCTGAAAATCCAATCTACAGCCATTTAATGCTTAAAACAGGTAATGCAGAAAGATGAGTGGGCATGTAATGTCACTTAGGAACTAAATACCAGGATAAGTAGTGTTAGAGAAACATATACTTTAAGACAAGGGCAGATTATAAACATCAAACCACAGTAACAGGAATATTTCTTTGAGACAAAGTTCTGGTTCTATTAGGTTTTCACAAGATTCTGTAGTGAGAAAATCATTTCCAAATATCAATGATTATAGCTGTCTAGCAGTCAGATTATGTAACACTGCTTAAAATAAAAAAAAGAAAGACAAATTAACTACACAGCTAGAAGCAACAAACTAAGGACAGCTCAGCTCAGATAGACAAATTAACATTTCTATATAATAAATTCACAGAATGAAGTGAGACATGCTTTTTTCAAGTTACCATTTTGAGGGTCACAAAAATGAATGAGAAAACCATTTTGCCCTTTGAGACAAATTATACTTTATTTCTCACTGGATTGATTTACCTATTTTTACTCAATAATTTATTTAATGAACAATAAATTCTTTATGTTTTCAACTTTGAAATCTAATAGATTGCCATCCTATAGAGTATATTTGTGAATTTGATATATCTGACCCAACGCTCCACCTTTTTCCATTGCCAATAACCTTTGTCAGTATTCATTATAAACTTCTGTACTGTTAGTAAGGAATCAAAATTCATTTTTCCTTCACATTCCTACCTGAGTTATTTTCCAAATTATTCCATTCATGTTACCTGCCATTAAGCTTGACAGTGACTCCTCATTACTTGCCTTTTTCTGCTCTGTATTATTTTCTCAGTTTTCTATCATATTATATTTTGAAATAATCTATCAACAAGCCAAAAGCAACTTCTCTTGCAGTATACTGATTACATCCATATACCATGTGTATATAATATTTATTATATATGCATATTTGAGATCATATATATATATATATATATATATTTCAATTTACATCCATAACTGTTACAGATTAACAACTGGTAGTCAATTCAACACCAGTTGAATTAAATCAGCATGGTGCCAAGTATAAATACCCCACCTGAGGAAAGTTTCCAATATAAGTAGAAACGTGGAGAAGAAGGCCTAGGCATTGTGAGTTCTCTTAAGTGTTACTGTTTTGAGCCGTTGGCTCTCCTGAAGAAGCTTGTCATGCTGGCATCCCCGATATGAATTCTGCCATTGTCATCAGAGGAGCTGGGGACCTTGTTGCTGAGAGTGGCTGTGGAGCACTTTGGGGGAGCTTTGGTCCTTGCACTGAGCATTGCTTCCTACCTCCAGAGGGGAAGCTGTGGGCTGTTTAATCTCCAGGAGAAGCTTGTCGCTCTGGCTTTCTGGGATGTATTTGACTGTTCTCATTGTCAGAAGAGCTCTGGACCTCCTTGTCACTGAGGATGACTGCCGTACTTTTCATGGCAGGACTGGTCCTTATTTTGAGCGTGACTTCTTGTCTCCAGTATAGAACCCTCAACTACTGGCACAGTTCCTTCATCCCACTGTCATAGACTTTCTAGCTTCCTGTGCTGACTTTTGGGCCTTCCCAGCACAGTTCCATAAAACAGACTGGCGTGAGTCCATGTGTCAGGCTCTAGACCTCCAGTTGGACCCATGGGAGTCATTGTCATGGACTCTATGTCTTCATTTGGACTCATGCAGGACATTGCTGTGGGACCCAGGCCTTTGACTGAATATTCTGGGTCTTCAGTATTGAGGTCAGATTTCCTACACTTTCTTCTGTTTAACTCTGGGTGACCATCATAAACAATATTACAAATTCTGTGTGCTGATTGTAATTGTTTTTCCTCCTAACCCCTAACTTCAACAGAAATTGGTAGCAAGAGAATGGGGTCATTGCTGTGTTGTTGCCTGGCCATGTGGCTTAAGAGCCTTGGAAATAAATTTGGGAAGGTTTTGAGGGTCTGGCCAATAAGAGAGTCCCTTTATGGTGTTAACTATATTGGAGACTCTGGTTGGAGCCTGGGAAATCAGAGTCTGATGGAAATGCTACCAGTTAAGAGGAAGCTCAGGAGGCTTCTGTTGAGAAGCGCTGCATCAGCTGCTGGAGTCCAGGTAGTATATTGTGCTTTGACTGAAAATCATTCTGCATTTTGCTAGTGTTTAGAGTTATTACGTACCTGGCAGAAAAATTTCAGTGTGGTCTACTGTTGGGATGGTAGCCTTGTTATTTCAGAGAGCTTTTGACAAGTTCTATTTTGGAAATTTAAAGCAACGAGCCCATAGAGTAATTTAAAACATTCGGCTAGGAAGAAGGTTCCAGGGGAACTGTGAGTTGCAAAGGTGAAATAGAGGAAAATATAGTTATTTAGAAGAACAGGACAGTGGAAAAATGAACTGAAGTCTTTTGCTTGAAGATAAGAGTATATTTGAATTGCTGAAGATTCTTGTATTTTAGTCTTGTCATATTAAAAGTTAATGGGAAGCAAGGACTGTGATTGTAATCTTTTAATTTGATTTTAACGTTTTTATGTTTTAAACCAGGTTAATTAATCAAAGTATTGAACCTTGGGCATCCTTTGAATATTTGGCTTTTGGTGCAGGAATAAGTGTAAAAAGAATAGTATGTATGTAATTATATTAATATAAATCTGAATAGACCAAGATATGTTAACTTTCACAAATATGCCATTAAAGACTATAGTTTAAGGAAATGTATATCATTATCAAGTTGACCAGGGTGGATTACTATGGATTAAGAACTGGTGATCAACTTAACACCAGCTGAATTAATTCAGCAAGGTACCAAGAGTAAATGGCCCACCTGAGGAAAGTTGCCAGCTAAGTAGAGATGTGGAGGAGAAGAGCTGGGCATTGTGGGTTCTCCTAAGTGTTGCTGTTTCAAGCCACTGGTTCTGCTGGAGAAGCTCATCATGACCAACTTTCCCAGTATGACTTTGCCCATTATCATCAGAGGAGCTCAGGACCTTATTGGTGAGAGTGGCTCTAGATCACTTTGGGGGAACTCTGGTCCTTATATTGAACATTGCTTTCTTGCTCTGGAGGGGAAGACATGTGTTGTTTAATCTCCAGGAGAAACTCGTCACACTGGCTTTCTGGCATGTACTTGACTGTTCTTATCATTGGAGGAGCTCAGGACTGCCGTGTGGCAGAGGATGGCTGTGGTACTTTTCAGGGCGGCCCTGATTCTTATTTTGAGTGTGACTTCTCAGCTCCAGTGAAAAACCCTCAACCTACCAGCACAGCTCCTTCACCCTGCTGGCAGAGACTTTCTAGTTTCCACCACCGAACTTTGAGCCTTCCCAGCACAGATCCATAAAACAGACTGGCATGAATCCTTCTTGTGGGCTCTCAATCTCCAGCTGGACTCGTGGGAGGCATCGTCATGGGTTTTAGGTCTTTAGCTGGACTCATGCAGGACAATGCTGTGGGATCCAGGTCTTTGAGTGAATATTCTGGGTCTTTAGTGTTATGGACAGATTTCCCGCACTTTCTTTTGTTTAACTCTCGGTGACTGTCATAAAATAATGTAAATTCTGTGTCCTGATTGTAATTGTTCTCACAACCCCTGATTAATACAATAAATAAATATGAGATTTCTATATACAAACTAATACATATAAATATGTACATGTTTATCTCCCAAGAAATAAATCTCTGTATTCATTTTGACTTATTTTCTTATTCACCACTTATCAAATAATTATCTCACATCTCAGAATGCCTCTTCTTCAATATAACCCATCAAAGTCTTCACATAAAACTAATCACTCACTTGCATGTTTTCCTTTAGCTTTATTCTGCCATTTGGTAGAATCATGATCATGTCAAAAGGCCTCATGGTTTCTAAGCTTGCTGTTTAAAAGGAAGTCAATATTTCTCTGTCTACTTCATGACTGATACATAGTGCCTTATTCAGAATATATCATCTAGTAAGTTCTTTTTCCATTAGTTTGTGAATTTATGCCATTAAAGAAACCTCAAGCTGATTATGCAACTGGATGGAAAGAATCTGCTTTTGTTTTGTGCTGAATCCCCAAGGTAACATAATCCTTGACTCTTGATAATCCATTTTGAAAGACTCATTTAATGAAGGTTAAAAGAAGGAGTTTTATCTGATAGGAGAGAATTACAACTAAATTGATACTAAATCCAAACAAAAAAAATTTCCTACTACTCTTTAAATGGCAAAGAAAACCAAGGAATAGTTTATTATTAACATCTGATTAATGTCTAATCAGGCATGATTTTTAATATTAATGCAACATGCATTCAAAAGGTCAATAGCACCCTCCTTTACATATAGGATATATACATCAGTAGATGCCCATAAACAGTGACACTACAAAACTCTTTATATAGCATGTTTTTCTTTTATATACACACCAATTATAATGTATAAGTCAGACACAATAAAATATTACCAGTCGCCATATAGGACAATTATAAAAATGTATTATAGTAAAGTCAGATAAATTGGTAGTTCCCATTAAAATACCCTCTTTTGTTATATTAATTCTTTCTCTTGTAATATATTTCAAGTTTCCAAACATAGCTGACCTTTGATAACAGACATGGACAACAAAAGAGCAGAGAAGTGGATTCTGCCATGTATTGTGAGCTATATTCTCTATAAATCATATTTATTTCAATTATCAGTATCTTTTATTTCAGAAGATGTCATTTCAAATCCTTTTGAACTTGTTTGTCCCAAAAATATTTAAAATGTTTACCTCTGTGTAACTAACCATTAAAAACAGTAATTTGGATGCTTTCGTTTCCCTAGATAACACAAATCTGTACCACTGGCTGGGTGTAATGCAAGGAAGGGACAAAGATGAAATGGAAACATCTTCCTTTTTTGGTCATAACATCACTCCTCAGCATGTCAAGCCGTCACCTGGTTCTGGCCCAGCTTATTCCAGGTAAGTAGCATGCTCTTGTTTCATCAATATTTAGCCAGTGTTCCTTCTATGCTTTTAATGTTTATTGTGTGTGCTGTAAATCAAATGTTTTTTTTTTTTTGAAACTTGTCACTGTGTGTGAGTGGCTTCTTGAGTGAGTATATGTGCTAATAAACTCTAGGAATCAACTGATCATTTTTGGATACAGAGTACTGCATTATTTTCCAAGAAATAATGAGAAAAATTCACCCAATCTGATACATGCAAGGAGTTACTACATTAACTGAGTGAGTTAGAGAGCTGGAAAAACAATTATAGTAAGAGGACAATGTGTAAAACACACATGCACCTAAAAAAGTCACAATGCTTCTCAGTACTTTACAAAAAGAACGCCTAAAAGATTGAAACATTTGAAGCTGAAATCCTTTTATAATAGTGACATTTTAATTAACAGGCTTAGTGTAGTTAGCATAAAAATGCAACATGCTGCTCCATGGCTGCCATAGTTACCATTGTTGTAGGAAAGGAAGTTAGAAACCTATTTCCTTGAAGTCATGCGTTTATTAATGGTACCAGAATAGCATTTCCATAAAATGCTTTACTTAAAACAGCTTTATAGGAATTTAACAAAACCCAATGTTACAATAGAGGAAAGTAGAAAAAGAAATTGAGGTCTTAATAAAGTATAATTTAAAACAAACCTGTGGGGGAAATTCTATTTAATTTGTGTACATCTAATATGTCATTATAGTTTCACCAAGTTATTTAAAATGTATGTTATGCAATGTCTAATTGGAACTTTGGTGCTTCACCTTTATGACCTTATTGTATTCAGCATTTGTATTCAACTTATTTTGTGTATCCACACACAGATCAAGGATGTTAAGAAATCCAGGGAATTTGGTTCTTTCCCTTGTGGAGTTAAGTTTGACACTTTCTCATGTGGGCACACTTTGTCACCCCAGCATTCGGGGAGGGTTGGGCAGGAGGATGAAATGTTCAACACTAGCTTGGAAATTTAAGGAAACTCAATAAACACATACATAAGTATATATCTTGGATGAAACTCAGTAGGAAAAACAATGCACAAAGCAAAACAAACCTTTGCTTTTATCTAGTTTGACCTAGTATTACCATGTAAGTACTTGCCAACAAGCAAATGGATTTATATATTTATCTACTAAAATATTTTCATATAATTGAAGTATACAGATCATGTTGGCAGCTGTAACAAATTGCATTTAGTGGCTTTGTGGTGAATTTAGCTAAAACTAAAATGTCTGTACATTTTTAGTTATAACCTATTCATAAATTTCTTTTCATACCCTGTCCTTTTGAATATTGATTAAGATTTACTCTGAGCCAAATATAAAAATTTGACAATATGTGAAAGTTTGTTGCAGTTTTAGATAAAGGAGAAATGCAAATACATGTATAGATTAATTTACTTTTTACATATTGCCACAATAAAGAAAATATATGGAAGATTTTTGAAAACTGAAGCAGAAAGAGAAATAAGGAGAGACATAGCCCACTAATATCATTTTGAACTCTCTAGCTAGCTAATAATTGCCATATGTAAACAAATTTAGTCTGTGTTCCAGTTATTAAGCAGCTACTGAAAACTCAAAATTGTCAAGGAATATTGAATCTTTTGTATCTATCTAGTGAAAGAAAGAGTATATAGTATTTATAGTTTGGAAATGTAATAAGTTAATCTAGGGAATAAGATCCATTACATTTTTATTCAAAATCATATTGTAGAATTTCTAAAGTAATACAACTGAAATATTTATATATAAAATTTTTCAAGACTGATTACTATCTTACACAAAAATACCATTAAATCTAAAGAGAATTTAAAATACATAGATTTGTTATTCAGCATAATACGGAGATGGTTTACAAAGGTGAAAGGTCAGTTAGTCACTAAAAATATCGCACGCTGATTTGTTATTCAGGGCACATTTCAAGATAATATATTCTTAAAAAGTAACAGGGCACCTCCAAATGGCATTCATAGAGTTAAAGATGCGTATTTTTTTTCACGATCATAGAGTTCAAAAATGATTTCAAAGTAATTTACCTGTCAAAAGAGATATGCTGTTAGCTTTCCAAAAGGAACACCTGCAGGGTAAAAGTCATTTTCATAACTGCCTCCACCTAGGAGCATTAGTTTTAGGTTGAGGAGGTTAGAAAACCCACATGAAAAACTCATCATCCTTAAAATGTTCCATCCTTTCCATTAATCTCTGAATGAAGTATTGATTCTTTTGTCATTGCTCCAGCTTTATTATATTCATTAGAGAATTTGTGTATGGAGTGAATTTACACAGTTCAGAGGAAGCAAATATCAAATTAACTTTGAGCTAAATATTATTGTCTTTTTTAAAAAGTGGGTTATTTTTCTACCGATTTAGTTCTACACTTTCCTTTAAGAAAATCATGTTCTCCTTCAGAAATTTACTTCAAAAGTCAGAGAAATGAAAAGATGTATCATATTTCTAAATATCTGAGACGTCTGTGTATTCCATAATACTTAGTGAATTACCAACTGCAGATGTGTCTACTGGAAAAAGGTGTCTTGAGAAGTAAATTTTTTTTAAAAAAATCATAAATTATTGTATTGTAATATTGTTTATTTGATTAAAGCAACAGTTTGCTTGATGTAATTAAGTATTAAAATATCATTGATATGTAATGTTTGCAATTGATGAATTCCTTTAGGATTTTTTTGGACCTTGTTTCCCTATATACATTTTTTTTAATTGTTCTTAGGTTTTATAGTATGTTGGTATGTCAGGAAGGCAAATAGAAGTTAAGCATACATTTAATCAAGAGATACTCCTGGTGAAAAGCAAATAAGTTTGAAGACAAAAGGAGTAACTGAGAAGTGAAACTCAGAATTATTGGATTTCTCCAACATTTATGTCATTGCCTTCATCTGATAGGAAGTTCATTAAATTCATCTTCTCTTTGCTAAAAGCACAAGAAGATGTTTCTCATGTTATCAGTAATTCAGGCATAAAATATATTTTAATCACTTTTGTTTATCTCTTCAGGCATGCTTTATCTGTACTATGCCATATCGTTATTTACACTGTTCTGGGTAGGAATTAGATACCCATTTCCCATTTCACACATTCACCTTTAATTACAACAGACATCAAGAAGACAATGAGAGACAAATGTTATATAATGTTTTAAAATTACACGCTTCATCTATAGTGGAATTGTGTTGAAAATTTAAAGAATATGGTTAAAAACAAAGCCTTGAATTCTAGATTCGTATTGCAAGATTTTAAATGGAAATCCACGGAAGGAAAAGCTTGTAAGGTTATATTTCTACTTAAATAAATCAGACAGTCTGTTTCAAAGTTAAGTATGATTTATTTTTTCCTCCTCATTCTCTATATGTGCAACAGTGTTGTCCTTCATTAGTGATGCGGGTGCTGACAGGGTTATTTCCTTTGCCCTGCTGCACTTGAACAAGCCTTGAGTACCAGACATTCTGAAATGATTTACTGCTCGCCTGCCCCACCTTCCAGCACTTCAAGACCTTGCTATTATACCCAGAGGAAGGTAACTGCAGGGAGGCTAAGCGCTGTGAGATTTTGAATCATCCCTTGCACTGCCTTTCTTTTAAAGAGTCCTTATGCAAAATTCTAGATACAATTCCTATATACTTCTAAGTTTTGTATTTTAGTTTTCATATTATCAGCAGTTTAGATAGACATAAAAATTACCACCTCAAAAATTACTGATAAAGTGAAAATATATTGAAAATAATTTTCTGAAATCTAAACATGACAGAATATTTAACTGTTTCCTTAGGAAATTTTTGTTTAATAAATAATTCTACATCTCTAGTCTCTTACAAAGATTTTTTCTTAATCCACAGAAATTAGTTTTCCAAAAATTGTGAGTAGTCTCAAAAGCAGAATATCCATAGACCATGATTATGAAAATGTGTATTAGTTTTATTATTGAGAATCTGCAGAAATTACTCATTTTAGACAGTGACTTAATAATTGCACTATTCAGAAATAAAAGACTTTTAAAATATAGAAACAATTTATTTTAAATTAGCATATACTATTTCGATATAAAAACAGCTTTACCATGTATTTAACTCTTCCAATTCTGCAATAACAGAAGGACTTTAAAGAGAAGTAAGTTGATTCCATGTGCAGCTTGACAAGTCTGCATAGCTATAATATTCTCTTCAACATAATTTTCATAAATTATTACTTCATCAGAAAACATCTGAATGTTTATTTTAAAAATGGCAGAATTACAGAAAGAAAGAGCCTAAATTTGAATCTGCAGTTTTACAAGCATCTAAAATTATCAGATTATGCTGTTATCTTAGAAACATGGAGAATCATTGTTCTAAACAAAGTTAATGCTGATTTTTAATATATTGAAAATGCTTAAATAATATTTATTCTATGAGGAACTTATTTTAATAATTTCAAAGTTGTTGATAATAATAAGTTATATAAGGTTTTTAAATGACAGTATACTTTATTTTTTATTAATTTTGTTTTCTTTTGTTTAGGGAACTTATATTTGTCATCAGTGCAGAAAAAAAAAAACCCTTGTCACTAAACATCACTATAAATGTCTTTCAGTTAATTTAATGCTCTTCTTCAGAAAGCACATTCTCTAAATTTACACTTCATTCATACCTAAATGCATATGGAGTTATCAATTTATAACATGAATTTTTATATTTTATACTGTAGTTATTGATCAGCTTGATACAAGAGTACTCTTAACCATTCTTTGAATTTTATGTTACTTACTACCTTTATAAATAGCAGTAGATTAAGGATACCAAATGTCTTAATTCATGCTACACTTTTAAATCAATGTTACAATTAAAACTTCAAGGTATTCAAAAAAGTTTCAAGATCTTTCCTAATAGCATTTTTTATATTTGCTTTCTTGCCTCTTTATTTTCTACTTCCTACTTCCTAATTTATAATTTTTCCCAATATTTAAAAATATATAAGCATATATTTTTTCTATTATAACTTCAAAAAACTCAATTCCATGAAAAATCAAAAGCATAACTTCCAGTTTATCTGAATAGAGTCCTTATCTTTAAACATGTTGCTTAAAGGAAAATTTCAATAGAGTAATCATCCCAGTATATGTCTTTTCCTAGATAGTTATGTTTCCTTGAACATAGACTTGTTATGAACAGACTAATTAGCTGAAACTTGGTTAAGTAAAAATCTTAGCATTAGCTAAAATCTTAACTAATAAAATAAAAATACTTTGATCATCATGGAAATACTGTAAGAACGACCACTTTGAATAAAGAATACCTTGAGGAAAGACAAAAGTATAAATAGGATAAGGTCTTATTTTAGATTCTTCTATAATTTGCTTCCAAATCACTATTAGAGTCCAGAATGAAAATTTGAGGTCGTGAAAGTTTCATGGAGCAGATAAAGAAGGTAAGAAAGTATAGGAAAGTTCACATTTATGAGGTGCCTATTCAAGGACAGTCTCTGATGTGAGCTTTAGCTTTAGGAATTTTACAAAGTTGAGAGAAGGTGAGTTGAAAAGTTATTTATAGGCTCCTGCCAAGAGGCAGAGATCTGAGTAATAGATGAGAATTATTGGTTTGATTTTGAAGGAAGTTTGGAGATGTTTCCAGAGAGTCTCACAGGTCAAATTCTATGATCATTTTATGTGATGCTGGACATCTTGAACTGCAACTTTTCTAAAAGGGAATGAAAAGCTTTAAACCAAGGAGTAACCTAATTATATTATAGTGATTATAATAGTAAATTAAGTGGAGAAGTGGTGTTTCAAGTTGTTTTCTTCATTTTTCCTTCAAGAAATTTCTGTTTAATATTTACTATAGCAAGCTTCTCTGGTATATTTGGGAGGAACAGTATGAATGGGATGGTGGGGATACCTTTCATTTCATATCTCTGTAGAGGAAAATTTAAAAAACAATTACATATCTAATTTTGTATTTTCTATAAATCAATATGATAAAGAGGAAAAACTTTAGTTATTAAAAGTGTTCATAGAGGCTGAGAACTGATCAGTAGAATTATTCACTGCATGTTACTGTTAAGTGAATATTAATGGAAGAATAAAGTTGCAGAAAATATGAGAAGGTCCCACTGTGATTGAAATGGCTGAAATGAAAGAGCTAGGTTTATAAAAATAATAAGATCTAAAATCCAAGAAAATGGATGACAATAGAAAGGAAAAAGAATGAACCCAATGTTATCCTTCTTTTGAAGGATGGTAATATCTTCAAAATAAAGCAAATACAGAAACCTACACTGTGACTGGATTTAATATTCATCATTAAATAAATGATTGTAATACATAATTGCTAGTAAATATCAAATTTAAAACTGAGTATGTTGATTTATGTGCATTTGATTTTAGAACCAATATTTGATTCATATATTTTGATGAACTTAAATACATTTGAGCTGAAAAGCTATTAAATTCATTATGTAGATTTATATATATGCATATATTTATATATGTACATATATTTGTATATGTATACATATGTATTATTTCTTCTCCCTTGTACATATGCTAACACATAAATTTTTAGATAGTTGACTAAGTTAAAGTAACACTCATAAAATTAACCAAACTGGAATAAATAACTGAAAATATGTGGCATGTGATATATATGATTTATTCTCAGTGTAGTTTGTTGTTCAGATTCCCTTTCACATGTGATAATTTTAACATATACTTTTTAAAAGTTAATTATTTTGTTGATGTACATCTATGGGTATATGTATGTGTGCATGATTCACAAAATGGGAAGTTCTACGAATAGAACTGTAAAGTCTTGAAAGAAAACAAATAGTGAATAAACAATGTTACTTTCTAGAGACTATCAATCAGGTGAAGATGAGGCCTTAATAACTAGCAAAATTGCCAGCTGTACTTCAGTATGTGTCTCTTTGTTAGCCTTGGTTTTCTAGTATGAAGCTTTAATTTAATTGTTTAAGTAGATGGAAGCAAACTAACAGGCACAGTCCTCTACGAGGTACTCAATGAAGAGACTTGTATTTGTAATATAGCTGTAGAGCCCAGAAACATTCTGCCCTGATGATAAGGCCTTTGTGATGAAGCTCGTTTGAAAATCCCCATGTGCACCAGGTCCACCTAATTAAGCCATCAGAATGCAATGCTGCAAACAGAGTGCCTCATATGGATTGGTGTAAGTAATTTTTGTTTCTCTATTGCTTGGTTAATAGAAAGAGGCGCTATCCTAGATTATGACTGATAGAGTCTATATGCTACAGCTGTTGTAATTGTGCCTGCAGGTTGAGAGAGAGCCTTTGGTTAAAAAGCTCTCTATTTGCTTGAAACACTGTCATTACTTCACTGAACTATTTTTCCCTGGATTTCCTAGTGAGCATTCATTTATTTTGCTTTCTCTTATTACTTGACTTTTTCATTTACCCATGTGCAAGTGGCTTTTGTTGCATAAACATTCAAGTCTTGTACCATGATTTTGCATGAGAGAACTACTTTGAGAAATGATTTCCTTTGCTTCTTAAACATTTCCTAAATTAATGTGGTTAGCTTTTACTATTCAGATATGAAGAATATATTAATGATATGCGATATAAGAAGGATTTGAATATATGTGAGCCTTGAAAGTATTAAAACATTAGAATTGACCTTTTCAAGAGTATTCATAGTAAATTTTGAAAAATGGGATATAGTGTAGCACTGTGTATATCTATACGTATTTCTGTGCTTACAAATAGGTATTTTATGTATATATAAATATATATTTAAATACATATATGTAATTATGGGTGTATATGCAGAATGGAATGTATGTTTCCATTCTGAATTATTCATATAAGTAACATACAGAAGGTCTTTAATAGGAAATTTTTATCTTCTCAAAAGAAAGGAAAAAATTATATCATGTCCTTTTTTCCCATCATTGTTAATAGTTTCTTTAAATTGCTCAGGTACAGGGATGATGTGTGTATATAAATAACTAAATATTTTGTATATAAAGAATTCTATAGAGATATGGGATGTAGATTCCCATTTTTCTATCTAAATGGCCTTTCAACTTTATTTTAATATTTCACCCTTTATAGGTTCATAGCTTGACATGCAATTCAAACACAGGCGACAGAATGCTGTAACTATTACCATAAACTGGAATTGGTGGCTCAGGCATCTCCTCTGTTGCTATTCTTGTCCATGACATGTCATTGTTCACCTAGTCATAGTTTATTTTTTCATATAACATTTTGGCTCTAATAACTTCTTCCTATCCCTGCCACTTTCTTGACTTTTTATTTCATAACATAAGAAAACTGGTGTTAGTTACCAAAAGTAAATAATTTCTCTTTAACATTTATGTAACCCATATGTTCTTTAAATAAATTGAATTTCAATAAATATAAACTGCAATGATTTCAAGATGCATCATCATATATCACTAAGAAAAATATATCATTGCCAATTAAATCATGATGCAATGTCTTAACAAAAGTTATATGTGATGCATTAGTTAGATCAAACTCACAATGCTTGGAAGTTTTTGCTTTGTTTTTTATCTTTTACCATGGAGTTGATACTCACTTTTAGTTTGGCAGGTAACAATTCTTTCAACATTTCTAAGGAAAGAGATACTTTCTTTTAACAAAAAATAACCTTTGTTCTTTAGTAGCTTAGTATCTTCTTCATAAGAAAACACAGATCCATGTCTATGCTTCTTTTAATAAATGTTTCTTTTGTAATTATCAAATCCATGCCTGAAATTTTATTTCTAAGTATTAAATAATGGTAATATTTACTGAGAGTGCTCAATTAAGTTGATATTGTAGAAAATATTTTAAAATTGATTAAAATCAGCTTGTATATTTCCAAAAACTCACATATCTAACAAAGCAATAAGAATAATTACGGCCAGCTAATCTTATCTGTCAATGACACCTGTCTCAAAACTATTGCCTCACAGTGATTAAAAGATACTGTCAGCTGAAGAACCAATTGTCAAAACTAGAAAAAAAAGTATGCTTAGATGGATAAATTATGATGTGAAGGGACTTGAGCTAATACCTTCCTAAAATTCTTCAATGCTGCTTTGTGTAAGGGCAACAATTTATTGAAAATTTACTTTTAAAGACACAACTATAGACAACCTAAATAAAATACAGAATGACATAGATTTATCCATTTATAGCTCCCACCTCTGCCATGATTCTTTCTCAGATTTAGAGAATTCCTCATGTAAACCAAGACAGTTTACTCTGGATTTACTAACATCATATAATGATAGCCAAAATTCCTAAGAAGAACACACACTACAGAAGTGAACTTTTTTTTCTTTATTAAACAGCTGTAAAATTATCTTCAAAGAAGTTCATTGGGAAAAAAAGTATCCTTAGTAAACAATGTGCACATTTCCTACACATTGAGCTTCTCTAAATAATGTCAATCCAATAACAAAAACCACTTTATAATTTAGTTCAAGATTATAGCAGTCACTGAGTATCCACCAATTAATTAAATAGTGGAAATAATAAAAATTGGTTGCTGCTAAGAAAATGATCTTGCTTCTTAATCAAACAACTAAATGGTTTATTGACTTCACTGAATCAGTTTTACAATATAAAGAAGCTCATCTGTCATATTTTGGATCATCTCCTTAAAAATATAATTTTATTATATTTTTTCACCAAAATACAATTTGATAAGATGAAGCTTAGCTTTGGAGACACACCAAATTGTCTTCTCCATCTCTCATGCTCTCAAGCTGTGACTGATATTTCCTGTTACTCCATCTTTGCCAGCTTTCTGTGCTATTAATGTCTTGGATTATGAGGATTATGATCTGAGTACAGTGCTGTCTCACTTTTTAAACCTTCAGTTTCTGTAAGACTACGTAATAGTGTTATGCTTATTTGTCATCTCTTTGGAGAGGTATGAACGGATTAATTTGGTACTTTTTAACTGGTCAATATTTCCTAATTTTTGAGTTTTAGGAACTCTTCCTGATTTTATGTATAAATTATTGATTATGCAAATATTTTATAGTATACAACTTGGTTCATTCTCCTTAAAGTGTTTGCAAAGCAGAAGTTCTTCATTTTAGCAAAGCCTACATTATTGCATTTTTCCTTTCATTGCTCATACTACCAAACTCAAGGTCATTTAGATATATTCCTTAGGACATTTATGCCTATGATATTTCCCCTTTTTTCATATGACATTTTATTTTAAATATATAGAATATCCATTCATAGTATCATCATTGCAAATAAATGATATTGCAAAGAATATCATCACTGAAATTTGAATCGTGAAAATAATGTATCATTATCAAGGTTAACAATAAATTTGTTTTTATATGTTATTATGAAATGATATGTCTAATCACAATATGAATACTTGGCATCTGATAATATTAAATATAGATGAAATAGGATAGATAAGATTAATACTGAAAAGAAAACTAACAATAACTTATGTATAAAGGAAAGAGATTTAAACTGGAATCAGAAAGGATAAGGAGACCAATTCAGATATGTTCTTTTGGTGAAATATGTTCATGTTAGCTAAGATTCTAACATCCCATATGCAAGTAGAAGCAGTTCTATATATTATGGAAAGGTCTAGAAGTTAAATGTAAATGTCACTGGGTAGATAACTTACTAAAATTTCAACCAGAAGATTTTGAGCTAATCTTCCTCTTGACTATTTTTATGTTTTTTACTACTTTATACTGAAATACTTTTCCTCTTTTCATTTTTATAACTTTCCATGAATTATATACAAAAGTAGCTACTTTAAAATAATGCTACATTTAGATAACTACCCTAGCTGTTATTAACCAAAAGCATTGACTACTTTTGCGACTTACTGGAGTTCCCTACCACCTCTATTAGGTGCGCTGAATAAGGAAACTTACATTACATTACACTGCTTTCCTAGCTATTTTTTTAATGTTTTGCTTTGTTTTCCTAATGATGATAATATTTCTTTATGTTATAGTTGTGAAGATTATGTAAAATTTTCCACTGTAATGCCATGGGCATGGAAGGTACCCAAATTATGATTATGATTTTTAGAATAATAATAGTCTTGATAGTAAGTTAGTGGACACAGAAAAATAGTAAATCAATGAAAGGTTACATCTGGTACTTTTGAGCTGAGGATATCAGTGAATAAAACAAAATATTTGGAAAACAGAGTTACTCCAAATTCATGGGAGAGTTATGGATTTTAAAACTATTTTCCATTTATTTTTGTAGTTTATAAAATGATTTCTTTATAAATTCAATAGTTCTTTGTGAATCACACTAAACAATAAATTTAAAATTGTCACATTGCTGTACCCACATTTGCCTTCAAACCAAACAATGAAAATATACATTTGAATTGCCCAAGTGTACTACCAGAGACCGGAAATATTGTAACATTATATTTGTAGAATAATAAACTCTATACAACATATTGCATGAGTTGAGAGCAAAGCTGCATTTTTTTCCCAATATCTGGCTTTCAGTAATTTAGGTTTATCTTGAACCCTATATACACAATAATTTTACCATGGAATTGCTTTTGGCCTTTGAAAGGTCACTCGTTTACAAGTTATTGCCCCTCATAAATTGATCTAATCTTCTGAATAATGGCTGTACATGCTGATGATCAATATTTTATTGCTTCTACATTCTAAAACACACCATGAGTTATAGTCGCAATCATTATTGCCAAGCACTGCAGGCATAACAATAATATACATGTGGTATTACTGTTTAGCTTGTGGTGCTGTTTATGATACGAGACTCTGCCTGAACCTGAAAGATTTTATTTCAGTGCTATTATCATCCTCTTTAATTTATCAATAGAAATGCCTCTGATGTTATCACTCAGATAGTTTTCTTCAAGGGCAGACAAGCAACCCACCATGATTTTAGCTGTACTAATGAAATCTAAACTTTCCTTTTATTTAAATGCTTGTGAAGATAAATTGTTTTGTTATATTTTCAAAGAATAATGAATATTAGAAATAATTAATGGAGTAATTTCACAATTAAAGCAATAAATCAATACTAAAACTTATACTGAAGAATGTAATACAATGAAGCAACCTTGGTTGTTTTATTTTGATCTCATAATTGTATTTTCATAATCAAAAATATTCCAGGTTGCACATCCATTGAATTTTGCCTTTCTACCACCACATTTTTATAATTTTTAATTTGTATCATTTTCATAATATTTAACTTAGTTTTGTGATATTTTTGCTATTTGTCTTTGGTTTTATATATGAAAGCTCTATCTCTTAACCATATTCTCCTGACCATGCTTCATTTGTCTGTAAGTTTCAGCACTTGCTTTCTTGATGTGTGTCATGACAATCAATATTTGACATTGTGAGAGTGCTTCTAGCAATCCACACATTGTCAGGATCACAATCCTGATAGAAACATATACATTTTGTCTCTTGGGAGACATGGCCCAGATGTAAAAATAACTGCAATTATAAAATAGTTTTTATTCATTATAATCCTAATCCTGTTATCTGTGGTTTTCACTCTCAGCCACTCCCACAGGCTTACACAGGTACTTCAGCAATACAGTTTCTGAGAAGTCATAAGGAATTGCTCATCTATCTAAATACTGCTTCTGGTTTTACAGCTCTTGTATGTATTTGCTATCATTGCGATACATCTTTAGTTTTCAATTTACCTCAGAGAAACCTGAACAAGTAAACCCTTGGGAAGGGCCTATGCCTGTGATGACATTCTTATGTGTCGGTTTGATCTTACTAATATTTACCAATATATCACTTTTGAGTAAACTGATTTAATAATGTGTTCAAAACTGGGAAAATATTGCTCATGTAAACTCTGAAGCAGGTACATTCAAATGACATAAAAGTTCATGTAGTAACTATGCATTCATTGTGAATAATTGAGGAATGTTAAGGAAAATTTGATTAAACAGTAAACTCTAAGTTCATTACCCTACAAGAGTTTCAATGGTTTATTCTGTTATCAGCATTGATCCGAAAGCTCTTAGTAGCATTTCTATATCTGGCAGTTTTAATTTCATCTCTTCTCATTTTATGTAATTCCTAGTTTTAATGAAATTGATTCAGATTCAGCCTTGATTTGAGCAATTATTTCTTTAAAAACTGTCTGGTAAGAAAATCAGTAATTTTATAGATACTCTGAAGTTCAATTAAAAATGGTCCAAATGTGTGTGTATCTTGTTAGTAAGAGAAAAAGATTTGTATTGGTATATATGAAGCTACTGAGAATAAATTAGAAGTGTAGTACTAACTTGTGAAACAGGTACTAGCTACTTAAATGTCTTGTATATTCCTACCTAATATATTACATTTTCTAAACAATGGTTAAATATTTTATATTAAGTCATAATATAAAAATTATAAAGTATAAGCTCATTTCCTGATATTGTAGCAGGTTCCTTCTGTTTTTAAAATTCATCCTTTAAAATATTACAATACTGTACTATTTTAGTAACCATTTTACTTGAAAAAAATTATCTCTTTGATATTATTTGCACTGCTATATGGCAAGTATATTTGTCATTTTTTTTCAGTATAATACACCTGGACTATTGCTGTTAAAAAGAAAAAGGTTATTCAGTTCATAGTTCTGGAGATTCTAGTCTAATTTTGAGCAACCCCATGCTTTCAACTTGCAGGGAGCATGACAGACCACAAGGGAAGGGAGTGTATGTTGGAACACACAGTTCACCTAAAAAGCCCAAAATTCCTTTCACACATGCACTCAGTGGCCTAAATATCTACCTATGTGTCCATACCTCCTAAAGGCGTGAAACACTGCCCAGTGACAATAGCCTGCCCAATAATAAACTTTTAACAAATGAAACTTTAAAGAACACTAACTGTACCATAACCATAGCAGCAAGAAATTTTGATGAAATGTATTTTAATTAAATAATAAATACTACATTGGCACATTGAGGAATTCACCTTGAATTCTTGAAACTGTACTTCTCCCCAGAATAACTGGTTGCATAGGTATAAACATTCAAAATTTTATATAATCTCAGCAGAATGAGTGATTGTTCTAAAAGAGATACATAGATGTGATCCATATATGCAAATATGTGTGTGTGTGTGTGTGTGTGTGTGTGTTTGAACCATGGTACCTAATTTTTAACTCCCTTCTCAAGGGAGATCATGGAAACTCTTACATTTTTCTGTGTTTATTTTATATCAAAGAAATTCTTTCTATTCCTTGTCTTATACTATGGTATATCAAATCTCTCCTTATTTTATAAGGGTCCTTATTTAGATCTGGATGAAAGAATATTACTCAGAGACACTAAGAGCAATCTGAATCCATAGTTACTTCTCTTAAGTTACTTTTCTCTTGTTGCTGAAACAAAATACCCTGCACTCAAAAATAAGGAAGAAAAGGTTTGTTGAACTCACAGTTTGAGGAGGTTTCAGTCTATAAAGAGCAGAGTAGCATGGCACAGGGACAACACTTCAAGGGGCAGAAGACAGCAAAAGCAGCAAGAACAAAAGTCAGGAGAATAATCTCCTTTTCCTCCCTTATACTGTAAACAGACTACACCCCTTGGGTAGGTGTAGCAATCACACCATCTCCATGCACTGCTCTTGCACAGGATGAGGAAGTTTACAAAGTGAGGACCTTAGCACCCTGATAAGTCACTTAAACTTCTAAACTTCTCCTGTTGACACAATGAACATCCTAGAGTCATAAAGGCACGTCCTTTACACCCCAGGATATAGAACTGTTGAGTTACTTAGTTAAGCTTCTAGACCTGTCAGTTTGACACATTGTGTCAACCATTACAGTATGCCTTACTGAGTTTCCTCCTCAAGTGCCTTATCAATCATGCCTATGCAATGAAGCTTTTGTAAAATCCAAAGGGACAGGTTTCAAAGAGCTTGCTCACAACTGAACATGTAGTCATCCTAAGAGATCCACACCTGGATGGTACCAAGAGAAGGCATCAAAATTCTACATCTTTTCTCTCATATTTTACTCTTTTCATTCCTTTTTTTTTGTAATAGCATTTATGATATATTTTTAACATAAATTAACATTTTCCTGCGTTCTCTAAGGCAAAGATGCAAATTAGCTGAATCTCAGGAAAGACTATAGTAACTCCAATTTATACCTGCTCAGTCAGAAGCATAGATAAAATTGCCCCAGGTCTGAGATTGGCATTTAAAGGGTGGGTGGGGTGCCAGTCGGGGAATGAATTCTTAACCTCCAACCTGTGCCATCTGACAGTACCCCCAGGTAGATTATATTAGAACTAAATTGAATTAAAGGACACCCAGCTGGTATTCACTGAATTACTGATTACTTACTTGTTGGGGGTGAGAAATCTTCATACTTTTAGAGGCCATAGAACTATTCTGTGCATTGATATTGGTATGAGAGAGAGGAAAAATCATGACACTTCATTTTGACAAAGTGGGTCCTGTATTTACTTAGGACAGAAAGAGAAAGACAGAGACAGAGAGACAGACACAGACAGAGAGAATCAAAGAGAGAAAGACAGAGAGAGAGGAAGGTAGAAAACAAAGTCAAAAGGAAAAATATTCAGTCTGCTTTCTGTTCATGCAGAAAGTGGCGGGGATTGTTTATGGATTAGTCAAGGTTGAAATTGAAATTCAAGCATCGATAATCACCAAATCCAACTTTTTCACCTTCTAATTGTTTGAAGATTTGAACATGGATAGAGACACATTTTGGTCATGGTACATTAACGTACAAATCCATTTTCCTTTTTACCTAACATGTGTTCTGTCTAGTTTGCCTCAACTTTGCTGATGGACAAGCAATTGGGTGAAGGGGCGGGGGGCTTTTTTCTCTACTGGATGAAAAATTTACAGATCTTTATTGTTGTTTAACTGCAGATTTGCTGGTTTCTTGTTTAAAATAGTAACAATAATGTTGGGGTCTATCCGGATGCTCTTCAAAGTGCACCTATAAGCAGATATTGATGATGAGCACATCTGGGAAGCAGCCTTAATACCACTGCAACAAATCTTGCATTTGCAAAAAGGCATTATACTTTCAATAGCAAGAAAAGGTGATGTGAGCCACTTGATTTTTAAAACTATATCTAAGTAAATAGTATTAATTAAAATTCCAGATTTTTAAGAAGTAAAACTTTACTCAAACACACTAGAGAGAAGTACAACAAATGTTTTCATTCTAGTTTATTCTGAATCTCTACCAGATGCCTCCGTAATTTCTTCTAGGTGTCTATAATTCTAGTTTCTCATGAGATTTTTTATTATTCAATGATAAATTAATGACTCAGGTCCAAAGTTTAGGTTATAAGTGTATTTAAAAGTGTATTTTAGTTTGTAAGTGTATTTAAAAGTGTGCATATCATCAGTTAAAACCACATTATTCAATGGCATTTTTGTTTGCAGAAAATATCACGTGTGCAGTCAACACTTTAAAATATCCAAACCTTAGTGACAAGATGAATAGTAGGTGATAATAGTTATGGAAATCTTCTGGATAGCAAATAAAATTGAAGATTAATACTAACAAGGAGATATAAAGATTGGTCATGCATAAGAAGCAACAAAATTGCATTTTATTTTCAGTTGGGTGAAATTAAATACTATACATATTTTAGGGCTCTGTGACAAGAAATATATGTAACTGTATTATAACACTTTTGCATGAATGAATTTTTATTACTATCTTTAAAAATGTTCAATGATATAATGACTGTGTCCCAAATATAACTGTGCATCTCTTTTCTGGTTTTATGGCATCTAAATACTTGTTTCCTACAAAGTGTAAATGTTTGTGTTTTTATGACTGGTTTTGCCACAGAGTTTGCCAATATAGCTTATCCATAGTTTTTCTGATTTATTATATTTAACTAAATAGAGTCCTCAAAACTATATTTTCTAGATTAATTTTTATGATTTACACAAGCCTGGTTGAATTTGCAAACAAATACAAACTATATTTTTCTGCTTTCCATTTATCCATTTAAAACATTTTAAAAGGCTCTGGATGTTAAGGTCTGCACAATTACACATTAATTTAAATGAGAGTGACCCACAGTGTCATAGGTTGCAAGAAAAATAATCTTATTCAGTTGTTTGTGATCATCTTACAAAAAGAAAACATTTTTTTCTCCAATTATTTCATCTTTGAAAGTAAATAGCCAAACAGTACTTCACAAGTTTTAATTGCCTTTAATATTCAGAGGAAGAGGTAAGGATTCTTTTTTTTTTTTTTTTCTACATGGATCAGAAGCCAGGTAATCCAGTTCAAATAGTTTCTCAACTGAAAATTAAAACATCATATTTCATGAAAGAAAAGAATTAAGAAATAATTTACAGTACAAAAATGTCTTCATAATGAAGTATGGGGAATTATTGGTGTTATATTCAGCCCCAAAATGGGGCCTGGTGATAGTGCTCAGGACCTCTCAACTCATCTCACATGGACAACAGAGCAGAGACAAAAGTTTCTCTCATCTGAGTAATCTAAAGTACAAACGAAGAGTAAAATAAGAGATTAATAAAAGGGAATAGGGAGATAAATCTATACAGATGGGAAGGAGACAATGAGAGACCCAGGTTAAGGGGAACAGGGAGAGGAAGGGAACCTAAAATAGAGTTATGTATATTTACAACTATATTCCATAAATGTAAGCATCATATATCACAACATGAGCTAAAATGATGATGATGATGATGATGATGAAGGAAAGGGATCAAGAGTCAAGCAGAAGCAAGATAGAGGAAAAGGAATAAAAAGAATTAAAATATGTCTATTCCCTTAGATGAATGTAAATATCATGAATAGCAAATATGTACTAATACACACATGCAACCACTTTTCACTCTCCAGAGTATAGTTTCATCTTGAAAGTGTCTAATTTTTTGCTCTATTAATTTTACTAACTTGTCTTTGTGAAGTAAATACTTTCAACATTTTTCTCTAGTGAATTTTTATCTAAGACATTTTATTTTCCAAAAGACAGAAGCAGATTGAAGCAAATGTAGCTTAGCAGCCTATACTTTGTCTCAAAAATTTTATTTTAGGGTCATCATATGCATTATAGTGTAGCTATTATTCATTTCATGTCTTGATACTCATTACAATAGTAATTTATCTACATTATCAGTAATTATCATAATTCTGCCATGTGGCAAGTGTTATTGTCTGAACTTTGACGTTAAAAAACTGAGACTCCAACAATGTGTCACTTTTCAAGGAACTAGCTAAATGCAAACAGTCCTCTTTGATTAAAGACAATGCTTCAATCCATTGAACACAAGCTCTTTATTCTTAGAAAGAACAGAATAAAAATGCAATTCTCTTTTCTATCACTAAATATGATTCTGTACCAATATCTTAAGAAGCCAGGCGTCAGGATTTAAAATTTGGATATTTTAGTCACTTCCTCTAATCATATTTTTAGAGATAATGATAAACACTGTGATTAAATGAATTTATATTCACAAGATGTATCCTTTTGCTATTTGAATAAAATCTGTATCAACTCGTTTTTCTTGATTTCTTTTCACCATTACTAAAACTTGACTGAAAAACTATGTAAAGTAAACATTTAGCTGGTAATCAACTGAATTATATCTCAGAGGCTTTGCTTGTACTCAGAAATATTATTGAGACTGTCGCTCTATATTCAAAAATAATATAATTTGGGAAGGTTCTTTAATTCTTAGATTCAAAAGCATAAAGCATTTAAATAGTTTATTAATTTTATATATTAATTTCTCACACAACTGACAGTATGTTTTTACTTCAAGTTATATGCTAAACAGAGCACATTTTAAAAAGCTTTCTGCACATTCATATCAGCGTACTCTCTCTGAAAAACTAAATTTGTAAAATTATAGCAGAAATAATTTTGGAATAACTTTTGTACTATAACAATTAAATTCACCAGTGTTAAACATAAAAGATCACCTTGGTGATAAATTATTGTTTGACTTTAGTCTTCCATACTTCATTACATATTTTCTTGAATAAAGGTTTCAGATAAATAGGAATTTATGGAAGAAATGACCTCTCCACTTTATTTATGAAACCAGTAGCAAAACACAGCAGTAGATCACAGGGTGACATATGATTACTGTTTCCTGAAGTAAGTACAGTATCATGCGGGGCAGTGAACCATGCTCAGAGCTGAGAGTCCATATCCTCTGTGCTGAACCATGGCTGGCTACACTTTCAAGTGGTAAATTGAAGTTTGACAGAACTAGTTTTGCACAAAAGCCTAGAGTTCCAATAGATGTATGCTTTCCTTCACATGAAAAAAATGAGCAAAATGCAGTTTTCTAAAATTTTACTTAAATTCCCAAATTTATTTAACTTAGATATCCTAAGAAAAATGTTGCATTCAGCAACTTTCCTGTGTTTTTACTAGACTTGGAACCTTTGAAAACTTAATGTTTAGTTACTTACTCATTGTTGCAAAAAAATATCCAACTCCCATGAGTTAAAAGAAGAAAGGTTTGTTTTTGCTTACAGTTCATAGGAATTTTGGTCCCTAGCCTGCTGGATCCAATCAGGGTGGCATAACAGAGGGGCAATGTGGAGGGGAAACAATTCGTGGCAGGGCAGCCAGAAGAAAAGCAACAATTTCTTTCTGCTACATCTTTTCCTTCCATACAAGCTTCAAGCCTATTACTAGATGCCTCTCACATTTAAAGTTAGTCTGTACTCTTCAGTAAATCCAGCCAGTCATGCTCAGAACTGTGTTAAACCAATTAGCTGAACAATCCCGTATCACACATCTACCATCAAGGATCACAAACTCATGATCAGTCACTCACAAACACCCAACCTATGAATGCAAGAGGCTTTTCCTTTTACTTAATAGAGTGGACAGGTTAGAATATAATTTTCATTTCCAAATTATTAAATTTATAATATGTATTATGCAATAATAAAATTACTCAAAACATGAACATAGTCATACTAATCGATTTTTCCAGCACTAACAAGTATCTGATGAAATAAGATTAAAGGAAAAAGGTTTATTCTGAATCAAAGTTTCAGAGGTCTGGTCCGTGTTTGGGTAGCTCTGTTGTTTTGAAACTGAAGGAGACCAAACATCACAGTGGCAAAACTGTGTGGCAGAATCACTTTACCTTTCGGTGGTCATGAAGCGAAAAAAGAAAAAAATGGCCAGAGACGATATCTACCCTTCAAGAACACATGTCCAATGTTTTCCCTCTCACAGTTACACCATAGCCTCAAAATTTCTACCACCTCCCAATAAGGTCAACAGCTGGAACAAAGTCTTCAACACATGAGCCACTGGGAGACATTCCAGCTCCAAACTATAAAACAACAAACCCTGAAGACAATTGAGACGATAGGCATCTTAGCACAGATTTTTTTGAGGCATTTCTGAATATAGCACATCATTTATACTGAAGTTTATCACTTTATGAACTGTGGTCTAAGTATCTCTGTTATCTTTATGGAACTTCATTCATGATGTCAGTTTTACTGAACTTTTCAAGGTCAGTTTTCTGTGTTATAAATGGAAGGGAATTGCATTTAAACAAAATAAGCAGTGGCAAAAAGAAAAGCTTATAAAATGTCAGTGCATAAGGTTTTAGTCCATAAATAATCTCACTCTGATGCTTAATATTTCATTCAGGACATATGCATATCCCTAGGGAAACTGTTTGAAATACTAGATAATACATATTGATGAAATAAATTGGATACTGGGAATACAACCTGTAACATTTCTTATAACTTTGTTATTTTTAAGGAAAATTTCTTCAAATATGTCAAAGTCTCTTCACTTATGATCTGCTTCATATATTTATAGAAACAAGTTATTTGAAATATATTTGGAGGACAAAATTTAAAGTTTTGTTTCCACTTGATTTAGCTTTATATTATTACAAAATCGTCAATGAAAATGTGGTATTCTAAATTACTGAATGGCATGAAAAATACAATAAGAAAGGGTTTTCAAGATAAATAAATATAATCAATTCAGTAATATATTAACATGCTATGTTTTAGATTACTGCACTACTTGTTTTGGAATAATCTCATTACTATTTAGCAAAACTAAATATGTATTGAATATTCAGTTCCTAAACAAAACATTTAGTTGTAATTTTTTCTCACACATATTTCTATCTAAATCTTACTTGACTATCAGAATAAAGAAAATTATACCTTTGGTAGATGATATCCTAATGGTATATTTAAACAAATCATAGCCAATATTCAAATATCTGTGCTTTCTTCAATGCTATTTTTCTATTATACTCTTGCCTCTTTCTCCTCCTCTTTGTTTCTCTTCTTCAGTGTGTGTACATATGTGTATAAGGCCAACCGTTTTAAAGATTGACTTGATTCTAAGACTCACAAAGTAGGCAAAGTTAGTTTTACTGAGTAAGTGAAATACCAGCCATAGTCAATATCATAGTTCATAGGCTGTACACAAATAGAATATTTTGGTCTTTGACATTTGCTGTTGAATCTCCTGAAAAAAAAATAGCCTCCAGAAAAAGATTGTTAGTTAATCTTTGTAAGATAGATAGATAGATAGATAGATAGATAGATAGATAGAGAAGCAAAGAAGTAAAAACAGTTGTCACCTACAAGTAATTAATTCTAATCACATAGAAAGTGACATTTGTCCTCCGAAGAACAACAAGTAACCATCAAATGATGAGAATGATCCTTTTGATAGCTCTCATGTCTGCTCTTTCTCTCACCTCAGGTAATTTATGTATAATAGAGAAGTAGAATTCCTCCCCCAACAATTTGTAGTATGTAGTCGTATAGCAGTCATCTTACTACTGTGAAACATCCTGTTAATGGTTGCCTCTCTAATTTTTTAACCATAATGTTTACTAATGTGTTTTATTCTCCCATTATTTCTTATTTAAAAGATGCAACAACCTGTCATTCGTTTTCTTTAACTTCAATTCATCCTCCAAACAATGTCACACTTAATCTTCTAAAACTATAAATTTGACCAAGTTATGTTCCCATTTTAAAAGATTTAATGGCTTCTCAGAGCCAAAGGAATACAATTTACAATCCATAGCATGGCATACAATGTGCTTTATGGTCAACAGATTGCAAGTTTTTGTGAAGAATATTGAAGCTATTTGGGAACAAATTAGATAATAAGCAAACAATAATTAATTGCTAGAGTCCATATGATACCGACGCATTTTACCTTTTGTTTGTACATTTTTACTTCACAAAAGGCAAATTAAAGACCCACGACTTCCCAAGCTGTTATTGTTTCTCTGATATTGAGAGATTACATGTGAGTTTTACGATTCCACAGCCCAGCCCCTGAGATCCGTGATTTAAAGACAAGGAGGCTACTTACTCCAGAACAGTCTGTCTATTGCCAGGTGATGTATCTGTGACAGCCGTCTCCAAATACAAACATGACAGGCATGTGTTTCCTCTCTAAAAAGTCTGTTAATGTGATCTGAATACATTAACAACAAATAAAAAGGAGAAAGTTAACTTTATTGCTGAAGACATCAACATTATACTGTTTAGCATAAACGAATGCATCTATTTGTCTTTTTAAACACATTAATAATAGAATATACTTTATCAAATAAATTATGTGAGTCTCATGTGAAGTCTGTCAACAGTTTTTTAAAGCTTGTGGTAGGTAAAAATGTTTCCTGGAACTGTGTTTATGTTGAAGATATAGGTCTTTCTCTTGATTTTCTCAGTTATGCAATAAAAAGAACAAATGTTCTGCCTCTAAATTACAGACCCCAGAAGATGTACGTCGAAGATTAACCTATGTATTCTGAATCTTAGTGAGTTTTAATTATTTATATTATTCTATTAATTCATTTAATTATATTTAGTGCTAGAGATTGAGCCCAGAGCCCTGCACAAGCTAAGTAAGCACTTTCCCATTTTAAAACATCTCGGGCCTTTGAATCCTAGGCACAAATCACTCTTCACCTTTCATCTTCATTTGACAGGCAGCCACTGGCTATGGGTATCCAGAAAGCAAGTTTTCATAGGAAAAAATGTATAATCTTTAAATATTAAAGAGAATATAGATATTTTAAAAGCATACTTAGGCATGTTAAGATTATCTCAACACAAGTTCATATGTAAACAAGAAATTAAAACCAAAGAGAATGAAGATGGTAATTGAATGAAAAATGTTAAAGCCTGTAACTATATATATATATATATATATATATATATATATGTATATATATTTAAATATAACTACATATCTATATAAATATATATGACTACATAGTATTTCTATAGTATATCTATATAGATATATAACTATACAGTATATATTATATATATATACCTATATATCAGATATTATATCATTTATCAAAAAATCATCATATACTTTAGTGTTTAGAAATATGCTGCTTGAAAATTGAGTTTCTTTATTTAATAAATATGTTCTAATATTACTGTATTATCTTTTATTTTTTTCAAATGTAAAAACTACTGATTTTCTGGTACTCTCTCTTACTTTTTAATTTAGAATTGAGTCTGAAATTTTTTGACCATGGGTTTTTGGTATCACACAGAATTAACCAAAATATTGGCAAAAATCTTCATAATTATAAGTTTTTGTTTTATAATTTAAGCACACACAGAAAATTTGCTTAGACTTTCACTTTATACTCACATAGATTGAGTTTCCTTCATTCCCAAAAAGTACATGGTAAATATATCTTTGAATTTCTAAAATAATAGTCATAGGCAGTGATGAAACTATGATGGTACTGTGAAGAATGACAAATTTTTTGTGTGAAAGTACTAATTTTCTAATCAAGAATAAAACAACTGTAAGTTCATAGTGACATAAAAGTGAGATAAATTATTTCTTCTTTACAAAAATAAAAATATCACATTTGAGAGTAATGTTACTAAAATTTATGTACAAAGGATGAAAAATTAGGAAATTAATGGAAGTGGAAGTATTTTTCTGAATACATTAATGGAAATTGTGAATAATCTGACAAGAAAGCTACCAACAAATGTAAGATGTATCATGATAATTTTGGGAAAGATAATATTTTAGTAATAGAATACAATAAAATTGTCTTGACATACAATTAAATACTTTGATTGTCAGTTAAATGAATAAATAAATAGATGAGTACAGTTTAATTTTCAAACTTTTAGAGAGTAAGTTTCTTTTTACTGGTATGTATCATATTTCATAAATTTGCAATATGTTTAAATATCATACTATAAATTCATGCACTATGATGTATAATTGCATTATGTTACAATTCATCAGATTCAAAACTGACTTCCAATTACAAATAATAACATACTAGTCAATTTGAAAGTTAGTTGCATTTTATTGTGACCAAAATTAAAATGTTGAACAAGATAATTTATTCACACACTGCTTCAGTATGTTACAATATGCATTTTTCCTATATTAAATGTCTATAATCACAAGACTGTTATTATCATATTTGACAGAGTTACTTAACAAGGGATATATGCAAAATAATGTACCTTATAAATGGTGATGGAGAAAACTGGGAACTCAAAAGGCATATGGGCATAAGGTGGGACAGAACTATGGTTAGCCAATAAGATTAATAGTTCAGGTAAAATTGATTAAATTGGGGACAAATGGAGAAGGGAGTCACATAGAAAGGGGGTATCCTTAGAGAGCAGTCACACTCCTTTAGGGAGTTGGAATGATGATAGGGAACTATTTAGAATATCAGTCCTTAGGATATGGTGCATTTGTTTGATCTTTTGTCTTGGGGCCTGGCCCACAGCAGGAGGTGCCTGTCTCCCTCATAGTTGCAAGATATCTGGATTTCTGCACTGGCTCCTTGGAGGACCTAGCCCTGTCTCACTGCCTATAATATTTCTAACTAACTCAGCTGTCTGTACCACTATTTCCATTTATTGTATTTGACATTATTCTGTTCAAAACAGCATACATATTAAATTTTGCTGAGAAAGTTATAATTTTATTGTTTGTTGGGTTACATACAAATCTTTGAGTGTTTGCTGAAAATAAAGTCACATACACAAAGACCCATGAAACCAGGGAAATCTCTATAAGAAGACAGAAATCTCACTACTGCCACAGGCCGATGGAAAATGGATGTCAGAAACTAGGAAACTGGTCTGGATCCAACACAGTTTTTGCAGCCAGCTTATCTCCCTGTAAATTTTCATTCACCTTTCTTCAACTACTCTACTGAGGGAAATCAGTAACTTTCCCTTCTCTTTTTCTCTGTCTTTCTCCTCCTTTTCCCTATATTAGCTAAACGATTTTACCCTTCACATTGAAAATTAATACAAACAGATTGATTTATCAATATTCATCCCTTGTGGAGTTTGACAACTTACGAGTCAGTCACATTGCTTTGGCCAGAGTCAGTAAGGACAAGGCCAACTTTGGCATTTCTCTATACAAAGGTTAAGTGCTCAACAAGCATTCTAGGACAGGATCAAACAGTATGAGGGGTTTTCTCTCTGTAGCCTAATTTACATTTTAAAATGTGTAAAATATTACAAATAAAAATATATCAAAATATAGCTGCATGTATGTTTAGGTGTGTAGGATTGATAACCATGTTGCTAAGTTGTTACTGGATCATTGAACTTCTTTGCAGTCTCACTGTTTGAATGTCCACTTTGTATGCTTTAATTTTGTAACTTTAACAACTAGGTCTAAGAAGACAATATGTAATTTATCAACTAGTGATTTCTTACTGCTTTTTTTCTGAAATTCTATATTGTTTCTACCCCTTTTTCTGTTTTGCTTTTTTTTCTCTTTAAATTTTTAAAAAAATATGTATATATCAAATAACATTTGTAACCCTTTGCCTCTCTTAAACTGCCCATGAATTTACATGACTACAAGTCTTTATAAATACTCAATAACAGAATTTTGATTTTCTTTTCCTATTGTCACTGCAAAGGTTAGGAAATTTTTACAGCAACATTATTCTTTTTACAAAATCAGTTGTTCAACATATGAAGCCAAATTAGTGCTTCAGGGTCTGAACTCCCATCTTTTTAAAGAAATGTGTGGTCATTGTTAGAATCTCTAAACTTTATTCTCTCAGATACTTCTCCCACAAAGTTCTGATTAAAGAACAAAACATTGAGATAGGTCTAAATTTTTAAGGTGTTTATTCCTAACCTCAGGATGATGGAACTGTACATCTTCTAGCTCCAACTCCAGGGCACTTTTTACTCTAATCAAACATCCTCCTCAAATCTTTCTTTATTCAACTATTTCCTTTATTCAGCTATTTCCATTATTTAGCTATTCTTAAGAATAATTTAGGCACCTTTTCTGTCATTACACATTTCCCAGACTCTTGTTTTTTATATTTTTTCAAATTTATCTTTATGTACATACATAATTGTACAGGTATATATGAGATATTTCTGTTTCCATGATTTTTGAAATACCATCTTCATTGCCTTGGGTAACTTTCTGTACATTTCCATTTACTTGTGTAATATGTTACTTAAATGTTTAAAATTTCCAATTTCTCTTCCTTTGTAACAACAGCAATATAACACTACAAATGATATACTACATAATACTTTATCATATGTGATGTAAAGTAAATGTATATTTTTTCTTTGTATTGTAATTGCAAGGAGTGAGAAACAATTTATATTACAATAGCCAGTAAGCAAAAACCTTATTCTTTATCAGTACAAAGAACAGTTTTCATTCTGTCTGCATGTGTCCTACATAGTTTGAAGTCTCTATTTGAATGCTAATTTAAGAGGTGAAGTTAGGTAATACTATATATAATTAGTACAAGTATAGTTTAATTTTTAATATTCAAAAGAGAAATAGTCTATTAAATCTTATAGTACTTAGGAATGGTATAAGGCTTAATAAATCTTTCAATCATAGGTTTTTTCTTACGGAAATTGTGTTTCCATAATGAATCGTGCTGTTCTTGGGTGGCACTGAGTATATATCTGATAAGTATACAGCCACTTATGACAATAGAGTAAGAACTTCATTTAGATTGTATTCTATTTCACTGGAAATAGATATTAAAATTCAATTTTAAATGAGAATGTTATACATCTTTTACTGGGCAAACTCATACCATAACCTTTTCAAATAGAAGTCATAAAAAATGAGAAACCTGTATCCTGTGTATTTACTTAGAATGATACAAATTCATTATCCAAGTCAGAATACAATCAGAAATCTCATAAAATAGCAGAATTATAGAAAGACATTGTTTTAGAAGTGGAAACTTTTATGACAAGTCAAGACATGGCTGAAATCAGGCTCAGGTCTTTAAGCAAATAATTAGAGTTTGCTCAAATTCACAGTCTCACTCCTGACAACAAATAAATGGAGGTGTCAAATCTCATTTAGATTACATTCAGTAAGGATCTTCAAAGCATGCAAATGTGAAATTTACTCAATGGGGCTCCCTGACAAATCTGGGATTCAACTGTGAAATTGCAGAAGCTTGTACCAAAAGGGAAATTTCACACATGCTGAACCAGCAGTCTTTGACTCTTTTTGTATAAGTTGCAAAAATAATGCATAAGGTATGTTTCCATTTGTTTACGTGACACTTTATGGGTTTAGAAACAGCAATTATTCAATACACACTCTCAGTTATTTTATCCTAGTAAAAACTCACTGTAGCTATAATGTTTCTAAATATATATGAATTGTGAAATACATATATGAATGCTACTATGTTTGTTTCAGATTTAACACATTCATGCAAGAATTGAAGCCTAACAAAAAGAAATGACCTGTTTCTTATGAGGACTGCCAAATATCTGCCATTTCCAAGCTAGTGACTGGATAGCTTGAACTATTAAATTGGAAAATAATTTTTATTGGTTTATAGAACTTCATTTGGTAATGAACCTTGGTTTCCACATGGTTGTACTTCACATATTAGAAATGCATGCATATTTTTCTATCTATTAAATTTGTAAACTTACCATTCTATAGGTTACAGATGTTACCCCTGTAAAATTGTTTTGTGAAAACCTTTCTTTTATATCCACATTCATATTTTAAATAAAATGTAGAACTGATCTGAGAATAAAATGAATGTTTTTATTTCATAAGACATAGGAAGGAAAAATCACTCCTTTTATATATGTGTGTTGGATTGCTGGTTACATGTAAAATGGAAAAAAGAATCACATAATTATGCATTTTTAAATATTAAGTATGCTAATGTTCAAGATGAATATTCACAATGTATAGATTGTGTTATTGTCCATGCACGTTTGACAGCAAAGTTCATGCAAGGGCTTGGGGCGTGTGTGTGTGTGTGTGTGTGTGTGTGTGTGTGTGTGTGTGTTTGTGCATATGTGTGTATATGTAAGTGACATAGAGGGGAAACAACACAAGCATTGTTGTTTTGAAGAATATATTTTGGATAATTATGACTAATAACTTTTCCATTCCAGATATGTTTCTGAGCTAGGCTTTTTCTTTTTTTAAGATGAAAGAATTTTTCTTCCTTAGTTTTTTACTTTTGTTTTTCTACAGGAAATATCAGGTCTTTATTTTTAAAGTCTATGAGAGATCATAGGATGTGGTAAATATATTCCCTGTTATATTGTTTAGGGTAGGAGACATATGAAGGTAGAGCAAAAAATGAAAACATTTTAATTGCCAGTACCCTCAGTTTGCCTACTTAATAATGGGGTGACTCTATTCTATTTCATATGCCTGAAGGAAGATGCTTGCTTAGATTATCCTTTAAAAAAGTCTTCTCCAAGTCAGCTCACATAAAATTCTATTTGGTATCACTGCAGGGATATCATAATCAATATGAATTTGCAGTGCTGACATTAGTTAGATACCAAGCAAGTGGAAGATGTATCCTAAATATGAAATATATTTTATTTGCCTAGATTAATATTTTCTTTCCACTCCTACCCAACCAAATCTTTTGTCTTATTTTGACTACCAAAAAGAGATCTTCACAGTTGCTTAAAAAATAAACATTATTAGTACACTCCAGTCTTCAAAATTTAAAATAATTTTGTTTCTGAGTAGCTTTCAAAAGTATAACTAAAAGTATACATTTTAAAAGTATACATTTAACTAAAAGTATACATTTTAAATATTTTTATTTAATGTCTTAACCCATTTTCTGCTCTTACAACATAATATTCCAGACTGAATAATTGATGATGAACAGAAAGGTCCTGATTCATATTTTTGGGAATTGCAAGACTGAGGGGCAACCTTTATCCTGGAGAGTTGGTATGGGTACATAATACAGCGTAATTCTTTCTGCTTTCCTTCCCATCTCTAAGTATTTCTGCTCCTTAGGGCTTACTTTTTCATCCTAGAAAACTCTGAAAATTTTCTGCTTATGCATTTCTAACAATACAACACCATAAATCTGTTTATGAGGGTTCGCAGAATCATTTAGAGTCTGTTTTGTTTCATCTTCTCACCGAATCTGACTGCAAGGTTATTGCTCTTACTGCAGGGCATCTTAACAAAGCTTAGGCAGAGTTAGCACTGGGGAGCAGAGACCTCCAATGCTGCCAGCTGTGGAACCTGTTTGGAGGAGCCAGGTGAACTAACACCTTTCTCTCCTCAGAGACTCAGCCCTACACTTTCCAGGGGTGGGAAAATTTCCTGCAAGTTTAAAATGCCTGGGGACGCCTTAGTTCATTAAATGAGGACTGTCTGTATATAAATTTCTAGAACCTATAAAGCACCAACTGAGCTGAGTGTGTTGGAGCCCACCTCTAACCCCAGAACTCTGGGAAACTGAGGCAGGAGGATCACAAGATCAAACCCAGCCTGCACAATTGGCCAATTTAGTGAGATTGTCTGAAAAAATAGAAAAGGGGTGGGAATGTAGCCCTGGGTTCAACCCACAGTAAGGGGAAGGGGTTGGGGAGGGGAAAACACGAAATGTATATTATTATTGGAGAGAGGGTCTTGCTGTGCAGTTCAGGCTGGCATTGAATGCACCACAGAGCCCAGGCTGGTTGCAAACTCATGGTCACCCTCCTACCTCAGTCTGGTAAGTTCTGGGATAACAGGGGTGTGCCACCATGCCTGGAAATATATTATTGTCACTATTTTGTTTTTGTTCTTGCAGTGCAGGAATGGAACCCAGAGCCTTGTACAGACTAAATAAGCCTCTACCACTGAGCTATACCCCATCTTCTAATCTCTTGTTAATTATCCTATTTATCACACACATTGGGGATTAAAATTCCATTATGTGAATTTTGGGGTCATGTTCAAGCTGTAGGAAAGTCATTTATGTTTTGCCATACCATTTTCAAATTCCTACTCAAAGTTGGAAATTATTAACAAATAATCCATTTAGAAATATTTTCCTATATGTTTCCTGATTATTATTCTACTAATCATTGTTTTAAAGTGACTGATGTATTCTTTTCTCTCTCTAATATCTCATCTATGTGAATTTTTCAATTATTTTAAGCATGTGTTGGAGCATATGCCATGAGTTTAAGAAGAATCTGGTGTCTGTTCTCTAGAATAAATCTTACCCATATGACTTGTGGTAAGAGTTTGTTGTTGAACAAGTTAGTATCTATCCCATCAAGTGGTATCACATGACTTGAATATGGTATGACTCTAATGTTCTGTCTAAAGTGCTTCTCATTCTTTTCAGACACTGGCAAATTCAGGCCATGATTGGAAATGTGTTAATATTAACTGAGAAGTGGTGCTTATTGTGAAGAAGAGGTGGGGAGGAAGGTTGTCTGTATATCTTTAACTTTCACTTCTAATGATGCATAAAAAGAGTTATTTTCTTTTCTGTGGAGCTACCTGCCACATGGTTGGATGTATTTCCTAGGTGCTCCCATAACATACAGGGATTTCTTTTATATGTTACATGATTTATGCATCATAAAGATATATGTATATACTTATATATGCATATATATGTTTAAATAAGGATAACATAATATAAATCCCTTAAAATATTTTTCTGTCCTCAATTCCTTTATTTCAAACCCTAATTATAAATGATGCTCAGTAAATACATAATGAAATAATAAATGCAATTCAAGTGAAATTAATCTGTAAAAGCTACTTTGCTAAAATGACCATTTTTCTCCTTGAAACTTTCACTCTATTAATTCTGACTGCTTTACAGAAATTGTGCAGCAATGAGAAAGCAGGATGGTTTCTAAACTGCAGTTCCTGGAATTAATAATTTAGTTACTAGCTTTGAGTATGAAAAACCATCTCTCCATCCACTGGTCATTTTCTAAGGAGGTTAAAACCCCTTTAGAGACTCTTTCTTCCACTTGCGCACTAACTAACCAGCCCTCTTACTACGCTATTCAGTGCTGCTCAGTGATGCGTGCAGGCAGTCATCCAAAACCCTGCTCTTTCCAGGACACAATACTGGTATCTAACCTGGTCACTGAACTCAGAGGAACAGCCAATACTCCTTACCAACGGCCACACTTAAAGGATAGAGGATAGATTTTTTTTTTTTCAGAATTGAGTGCTGACAGATTCATCTATACATCACAGAGTGCTATTTATATCAAAGGGATGTTGGCTCTCTTCACTGTGAAAGATGTGCTAGCATCTCTGCTATTTCATTTCATATTCTGAAATTTATCAATGAGAAAGAAGTTCCTATTTTAATGTGTATATTTGCTATCTTAGTATTCCAAGGACTGCATAATAAGCAGGGATTTGCTCTACTCAAATCAGTGTTATGTTCCTTTTCCTCAAAGTTGACTTTCTAATGTGATTCCGTGTTAGCTACTTAACAGTATGTCAGCAGTATTGATGAATTTTTCATACTTGGAACATCTTTATCCATTTTCTAGCATGAGTATTCTTACTTCATGGGCTCTCAGGCACCTGTTTCACAATTTGGTCCATTTTATAATTTTTCCGCAGCATTTGTCTCTGAAATTTCATGAAAGAATAGATTTAAAAACCAATTAGTCCTGTACCTGTTGACCTGTTAGTGTCATAGGCAAATGAATTTGCTACAAGATAGGATCAGAAGGGAAGGGAGGTGAATACCTTTTTCTCTTGAATGGAAGAAGGCATCTTCGATCTCCTCAGAAATGCTTTTAGTTAAAATGACCTGTCTACCACTCTGTGAGCATTTTAAAGGAGTTTGTGAAGCCATTTGTCTACACACCTAAAGTTAGGGAAACTTACCTCTATATCTGCAGCATTATGAAATTGCTATTTTTGTTCCATAGATGTCTCCATAACTGCAGAAAAATAGATGAGAAGACAAATGCCATAGTATGGAGCTTTTATCTTCTTAATATTTAGTTCTCTTTACAGCATTGTATATTTACAGCATTATATCCTAGGGAGGAAAAGAGGGACATACTGTTTTTCTACAAAGCATTAACTAGGGAAGAGATTAGAGTTGAATTTCAATTTATTTGAATCTTCAGCATTCTAGGATTTTTTTTTCTGAAAGTATTAATATTTTATGGATTATTTCAAGAGTCCTAAGAAAAGAGTAAGAATTATGCAATACCTCTAATCACTAGCATTCTTTCCTTTCATATCTGCACAAGTATTGCAAATGTTTATTCAACACCTCTACATCATCTTGTAGAATTTCACTTACCCTAAGCTTAAAAATAGCACAGTATAGAACATGAGCTTTGCTGTCAGGATAAGTTAAATATAGAAAATTCCTTACAATTTATAATTGTATTTTGGTCATCTACAAGTTGAAGTTAAACTATGCCAGAATTAAAAGAAAGGAAAGATGAAAATTTGTGGAAGGAACTGGTTCTATATCTAATAAACTTAGATCTCATTTTCCTCTGTATATTTATACCAACTCTACAGATTTCTCCAAACCCTGTTCCAAGTTCTATAATCATTGTTTCATTTGTTCATAAATAATCCATCTTAATGTGTACCACAATAAATTACTTGTGTTACTTAACATAAATTCTGACCTCAACAGCTCTGCTTTTTGATCATAATCAATGAATATTTTCCACTCTATAATGACATCTTGCCAAGATTACAGCTCGCTAATTTATTTAACTTCAAGAACCAGCAGTATTCCATGTTAACTCCCCTTCATAAGTGTTTCAAAACACAACTGCACTACACAGAGAATGTCAAGTATAACCTCTCCATGATGACTAGAGGCCATCATTAAATAACCAGTCATGGTAATGTCGTGTCTGTAAAGTGGGAACATAATGCTGAGAGGACACCTTATTTAATGACCATTCTGGAATATAATTTTAAAGGAGAGTTCTCATTATCAACAAGATTTTTAGTCATCTTTTTCTAATAAAATAGAATTTTTAGTCATCTTTTTCTAATAAAATCCTTTTTACAGCATCAGATCTTGATGCCAAGAGTGCAGGCTTTCTAAAAATTTTCCTAGTCAAGAATCTCAACATTTACCAATCATGAAAATGTATTCATTTCTACAAGAAATTAAAATGAATTTATTTCCCTAACTCTCATTTTCTTTCTATATGAATATGTGACTCTTTCATTATTACTTCAAGATTATTTTATTATTTTATTAACTGTAATTGGTCACCTATGTTAACTGTTATTCTGGCTTTATTGACAAATTGCTTTGGCTTTGTGAATTTGTATCTTTTGTAAATTCAGAGAGAAACATACATAGAGCATGATTTTAATATCTACAGCAGCTTTATAATTACTATTTGAAAATATGCCATCTTAAGATTTGTAAGATTAGAGTGCATGCAGGTCTGTTTCCTAGTCTTTACCAATGGATTTACTGAACATTTATTAAAAATGATGTCTAATTGAAAATTTTAAAATGTTGGGCTTAAATTTCATGAGGACAGTTCACCAAACTGAATGCCCTGTCCAGGGCTGAAGACACTGTTCAGGAAGATTTACCTTCAAGTAACAGAGCATTATATTGTTGAGTAGGATTGAGGTCAGTGCCCTCTGATTCTAGAGCCCTTGTTTTTTGTACTAGAAGTTCTGTGGCATCTTCTGTTAAGGTGATTGAGAAGAATTGGAGATTTACAGATTGAGAGAGTCCATATAAACTTTTCAGAGTTTATTGATTTTTCTTTGAGGTCCCAGCTACAATTTGTTTCAATTACCATTGGCTTTATTGAGGTAGTAGTGAGTTCATAAAGTGTCCACAAGTAATTTCCTTAAACTCTACAGCATATTGTATCTTCTCATCTCAAAATGTTCAGTGGTCATCATGTGCCCACCCAATTCAACAGAGATGTTACATGAACATATATGTAAGTTAGAAAAGTGTTAATTACAAATTACTAAGAAATCATTATTGAATATCATTTTAGAAATGAGAAGGTATATGACTGTATACTTGTCCTTTTTGTTTCAAATAATTGTAATTAAATACGTTTGACAAATATATCATTTTGGATATTAAAATATTGAGGAATTTTTAATTAACAATTAAAAAATTCAAAGTCAAAGTGTAAGTAGGCCATGATTCCTGACTTATTCATCATTTGATGCTAATATGGATGTGTTAGATACCCTCAAGTGCACCAAAAAAATTCAATTTACATTAGCAGAGACCTACATTAAATTCACGTAATAGCAAAGTTGAGTATATATTGCTTTTTACTAGAAAAAATAAAAAATTCTATAGCTTAAAGTTTCTGCCACACATAAACTACATATAGTATTTCAAAAATTTTCCAAGTCAAATTTTAAAGTTTTCTGACTGCTTCTTTCTCTGTGTTGGTTTTATTAGCTGCAGCATCTTTCAAAAGTAGAATATTTTGATATTTGAAAGCATTTTGTCTAATTAATTCATTTTAAATCAGTTTAGAAGCAAACTAATCTGCATACAAGTATTAAAGTTGATCTGAATCTCAGAAATTGTAGCATATGGGTGACTTAAATTATTACTTTAAATCTTTGAATTTCATGGTGACTAAAATAATCTAATGATTAAAAGCATTTAAGAGAAAATAATATATAAATTAAAACCAAGAAGTATAAATATTCTTCTAAAAACATTTGTAAATATGATTAAAGCAATCCAAAAAAGAATCTAATCATAAAAATATTTATGCTTTTTCATTTAAAAAAACCTAAGTAGATTTAAAACATTTTATGTTCTGTTTTATTTTTTTCAATTACTAATAATGTGTATATTTTAATCTTCAATTGGTTAAACTTAATATCCTTGAATAGTCTGTTGTACTATATTAAAATCCTTAAAAGTAGTCTGCACCTGAAGATATCACTTTTATAGTGTGAAATTACTATACTTTCTGGAATCACATCCCTTATGATTTTATTTTCTTTCAGCCTATACATTTTTGCTCATTTCTGCTTCCATCAAGGTTAAAAAAAGAGAAAGAGAATTATACAGGGACTGACTAGGTGATGAAACTCTGATATACACCATACATTTGCATACACATGACTACCTTGAATCCTAGAGCCTATTTTCTCAAATGCATTTAGAAAATCTCATGGGTGATTCCCAAGGACTCAAATAAAAACTAGATGAGATCTCTTTTTGAATTGTAAGTTGTTTAGATTGAAGAATTTCACAAGTCAGATCTGAACACAGCTAATCAAATGGGCTTGCTTCTGTAGGGGAGAAAATGTGTATGTATGTATGCTTCTGTATGGATTAGGTTTGGATTTATTATTGTGAACTATTCACCTAGAATTAATCATAAATCAATTTAGTGACAACATAAAAATAGGAGAAAATTTTATATGCAACTGGAATAATCCATTTAACAGGTCAGATCAATGGTTTTGTTACACGCCTCCATTCACTTGGGTGCTCTGGTGATGCACTGCCTCTTTACCAATTTTATTCTCAAAGGCAATGAAGGGCAGGGGGTATCCCATAGTAATTTTATAACCTTGTGTCATAAAATACAAATCAACTTGAAAGGAAGAATATGTCTGCTTTAATACTATAGATTATTCAGAAGAAGAGAAACTCCAATTTCTAACACTAAACTGAATGCCTTGAAAAAGCTGTACATGAAGAATATTACTCTTTATGATTGCTTAGAGATTGCACACATTTTTTTTAATTTTCCCTAAAAACATATTTCCCAAAGTGTTTCCAAATATTTTCTACAGTTTTTAATTACTTGGTAAAAAGACAGCTAATGAAAAGCTCTTCTTCCTGCATTTGTGTTGAATAAACACCTTCCCAAGAAAGTTAGATACATCATTCAATCCATTACCTGAAATAAATACCAACATGTGCCTCTTGGCTCAACAGCTAAATAGTTGAATGATTAGAAACTCCACTTCTTTTAATGTCTGTTACCTCATCCATTACATGTGGATAATGGAGATTTTATGTAGATTAAATGCCATATTTTGTTTATGTGTTGGGCATATATTTTAATTTTAAATTCAAAATAATCCATTGTTAATATTATATTTATTCTTAAATTTAGATTCTCTGCAAAACTCTAAACATATATTATGATTTAAAGACGTTATTGAACCTTGGAAAAACTTCTGTTAATGCTAGTAGCTAAATTTGGATTAAAATGTAAAATGTATCAGTGTTTTCTCACGTATTTCTGGTGAATAAATTCATTCAGGAATTACATTTCCACTTCTTGCTGCAACATTATAACCTGGAAAAGGAAATTATAAATAATAGACAATACACTTTCCATGATAAAGAATAAATACTCAAAGTCAGAGAATAGTCTAAAATTCTAAATTATGTAAATTTTTGAGCAAATATAATAACACGGACTCAAACACTGAAGCAGAAAATTAGAATCTGTGATTTTAGACACTCTAATAATAAATCCCATTCATTGCAAGTGACAGTCTTTTAGACATGAAAGATCATTATATTTTCAGATTTGCCCCAGTGGCTGTGGAAAAATGTTATTCCTCACCAGTGGATGATATAATTTAACTGAAGAACAAATCTCTTAAAACCTACTTGATTAATGTGGTTAATAATTCTAGTAGATTAAAAGATAATTTAGAAATTCAACCACTAAAAATAATCATTACTTTGCTTTAAGTATTTTAATTAGAAAGGTCATATATTTTGAAGGAATATATAATTGATATCTTAAGCGTTTTATAGATATTTGATAGAAGCCATATGTAATGATACATTTCATATGGAGAATGCAATACTAAAATATTTGCAAGAATAACAGAAAGATTTCAACAAAGTTTTTAGTGTGACTAAAATCTGAATAGAAATTTCAAAATTTACAAAGAAAAACACAGGCATGCATATAACTGTAGCCATTTTTTTCTTTCCTTGAAGGAATACTATATTTCTCTTGGAACCATGAAAAAATATGCTCATATCCTTGTCCACCACCCAAAAATCCCTCTGTTTCTATCCCTCTCAGGTCAAAGTCTGTATTGGAAAAGAGAGCATGTAAACACAGGGTTGAAATATTGTTGTGAGGAATTTCATTCAAAACAAAGGATTACAAATAAATAAGAGCAATTACTTGAACTAACCTATCATTTCACTTAAATTATAAAGTTTTTGAGGAGATCTCTCTCACCACCACCTCAGAGATCCAGATAAACCATGTGGAAGGCCGAGAGACCAGAGAGAATGCCTACGATACAATAGGGTCCCAAGTAGAGCACACAGGGTAGTCAGATGGGACTAGCAGCATGAAAAAGTCCAAGCCACAATAACAGTAGTAGCCAACAAGTGTTAAATTAGGTGAACAAGAGCTGTGCTTGAGGACAGACACAGGCATGGAAGTAAGTGGGTGGGGCTGTCTTTGCTTTTTCCCCTTTTTTCTTTATTCCTTCCTTTTCTTTTCTCTTTTCTTTTTTATTCTTTTTTTTCTCTTTTCCAAATGACTAGGGAGAACTTTGCCACAGAAAACTAATCCCATCCCTCAAACCCAGAGACCAAGTTCAGAGAATCCCTTACTCCTTTGTTCTATCCATCCCCTCTGCCCTCTTCTCTAATTCCCTAAAGCTAATGTGATCATCCTTTGTCGATCATCCTTGATTCTACTTTCTTTTTTATTATGTTTGTTTTATCCACTATCCTTCTTAAACTTAAAACCACTCCACCACTTTACATACAAGCTCCCAGTTTCTGACCACCCTCTGTTACATAATCATAGATTTTGCCTATATGGTTTAAGATACAAAATTAGTAGTTACCACAGTTTGTAAGGGTCTAAACTGCTTGATGTTATTGTTGCTAATTATACTACTTTAGCTAGGGTGTCACATGTATTGTAATTAGTTATTCTCCTTTGTATAACAATATTGGGACTCTCCAGGATAATAGCCTCACCAAAGCCCAAAGAACTTGGGACTGAGCCAAACAGATGCCAACATCTCATTCATAATATAGTAGGAAGATAGGGAAGAAAAGAGCTCTTAAAAATAGCAAAGGGTCATGATATAAGAGTTCAACCACTGCAAGACAATGCAAAGAAAAACAATATAAGACTGATAGATGTCAATGAAAAAAGCAGAGGTCAACATAAAAGACATAAAAAGACTATTTGCAGAAGTAATAGCAGAAAATGTCCCAAACATGGAAACAAAATATGACATACAAATAAATGAGACATACAGAATTCCAAACAGCCATAAACAAAATAAATATACACTCAAACATGTAATAATCAAGATTTAAGAAATTCAGTACAAAAAGAGGGTATTAAAAGATGGTATAGAAAAAAAGTCAGATTACCTATAAAGGAAAGTCCATCAGAATCACAGAAGACTTATTAACACAATCTCTCAGGTTAAGAAGAACTTGGATTGAAGTATTTCAGGTCCTGCAAGAAAAATACTTTGCACTGAGATAGACGCATCTGGAAAACTCTTTCAAAATTAATGGAGAAAAGAGGTCTCCTGTTACAAAGAATAGTTTTCAATAATCCCACCAACCAGGAAGTGAAATGTGAATGAGTGTCTGCTGGCAACATGATTGATACAAGTGTCTAGTGTGAGTGATACAGGTTTCAGATGCAGAAAAATTTCCAAATATAAGCACCAATTTAAAGTCAAATATGTTGCTACTTATGTGTTTTCACAATCAGTGCAACATTAATGCTTTAAGATTTTTATTTCAATCAAGATATTGAGGTGAAAATAAGCAAAGCTTCTCACCAGAAATATAATGATTTCATTTCATCCATTAAGTTCTAAGAAGAAATATAATAGAAAAATTTCATGTATATTGCTTTGAAAAATGCAATAAAAATAGGTTGCAGACTTGTGGTAGCATTTTCTTAAAAACTTGTGAATGCTAAGCATTATGAGCAAGAGGCAAAAACATTAAAAAGTCAAGACAATCTTCATGACATTTGGCTCTGTCCAGCAAGGTTACAGAGTCATATATAAAAAGTATAATTTAAAAGATGGTGGAATATTTGAAAATTGTTATTGGACGAGATTAAAGAAGGAACTTGGTTTTCAGGTCGCATTTCCTAAAGAAGATAAAATTTAAATTGGATAAAGGACACTGCTGTCCCATAAAAGAATTATGGTTTTTAAAAGCATTTTAGACAAAGAGATTACTATTAGGAAAAGTTGAGTTGCATGTGTTATTTATCAAACAACAGATTGTGTGACAACAACATAGTAGCCCTGTTGGAGAATGGAAAGGAAAGTTAATAATTAATAATTATAGGTTCTGGGTAATGGACTCATAATGATTTATTGTATTGCTCTCCAAGCTCTTTTTAATAAGGACATCTGATATGTATATATATATATTTTTTTAATTAAAGTAAATGCTAACTTTAGCTGATACCTATTTATTAAGTGACAAATATCAGAAGCTAAGTCAGACTGAGAGACCTAGATACAAACAACTCAAAGGTAAATAAAATTATATTTATACATAAAAGGATTCAGAAGCACTCTGTTGTAGATGGTTCACCCACAGACAAAAGGTCACATAGGAACTCCTGAAATCTCACCTTGTGCCTGCCTTCAATTGAGCCCTGATTTAGTTAATCCTCTGCAGGCATACAGTTGAGGCCACATAATCTGAACCAGGTACCAGCCAATCAGTAATGGTTGGGTGCAGAAGGTAACATGGCTACCAAGTTCAAGAGATCATCAGTCATCAGTACGTAGCCCTCATTGCTGACCTTCAGCCTGCCTAAGTCAACCTGTCCCCAAAATATAACAAATTACCAGAGTCCAGAAAATTCCTGTTGAAGGACTAGAAGAGGAAGAGTTATTATATTCCTCAGAAATTCTAGACTTCATGCTAACAAGTATGTTTATTATATCTAAGATTTAAAACTGACATTGAAAATATAGATTAGATATAACTATATAGTCAGAGAGGCTGACAATACAAAAAGCCCTGGAAAACAATCACCTTTGAAAGCTTTGAGTGAAGCCTACAACAATAAAAAAGAATTTCAACTCATGAGTGTTTGTCACCTAAACCTACATGGCAGTTTTTGAACAAACTTCCAGATTTATAGTAAGTGAGCACATATTAGGCTTCAAAAATTAAATCATATTTTATGCAAACCTGGCAGAACATTGTTGATTGCTTGGTTACATGACTTTATGGGACACAAACATACTATAGGAATTTTTTTTAAATTTTCTTTGTTTTAATAACATAATCTTCTTGTGTGATACTAGATGTTGAAATGCCACTGGGTATTGTGTGCCAAATGTCAGTGTTCTGAAATATAGTATTTGTTTAACTTATCAAACAGTGTTGACACATGTACTACAATTATAGTAACCTCTGAGAAATTATGAAATATAATTATATTGGTAAAAGAATTATTGTAAGTTTCAAAGTTTATATTCAAGTCTAACTCAGTGTTGCATGTACAATTAATCTTTGGAACATTGAAGAATTCCTCTGGGCAATGGTCCACATTATAAAATCAACATAATGTTTAATAGATATTTTTTACACTGAAGAAGCCCAGGAAATAAAATTTCACTGCACAATTGGGCATATGTGCAATGGAGGATTTTATCTTCTCTTTAAGCATGGAAAATTGTTCACCTTGTCATGCAGAGTGGAAAGGATTAATAGTGTGTTCTACTATGCAAATCCTAACACAAAGCTGACAGGTTTAATATTTTTAAAAATATTTATCTGAATTATAAAGCATTTAAATAAACCTTAACTTTTCCAAACATAACATCAAGTTAAAACAATATTCATATTACAATATTAAAATCAAAACTGAAATTTTTCAAATACATCTTTCAAAATACCTTAAAAAGCAAAAAATACTGCACATGGTTTTATAGAAAAAAATCTGAAGTTGCATTAAATCATCCTGAATATTATCATTTTATTTTCATGCAGAAGGCTTAAAATAATACCTAATACCTTTTATAAACAACTTGCAGAGATGCATGTTTCTGTTAATTTATGCTAAAATATAGGGAAGTATTTTGGTCCTATTATGCACCAAAATAGTTCTATTTTGTAAAATTTGCTAAATGAGCAATATTCTTTTAAAAAACTGCATAATAGAAAACACATTCATAGTCAACCATAAAGTAAAGATAGATTTCATTAGGGAATTTAGTTGCCATGATTTACTACTATGCTAACATACATGCAAAACAATGGAATATATTTTATTTTTAATTTTTTGAGAAAAGTTATTGTAGATAGAATGTTGGGCAAATCCCTTACCCCCACCTCTTCTTTGTCATATGGTAGGGATTTTTTAAATTATTCTAATGAATGTGGTCCATCTTGTATAAAAACCTTAGTGTCTGCTATTTGATATGCACAGGAATTCAATTAGATGTTTAATTACATCTTAACATGCATTCCAAACAGCTGGTTAATTCCCTTGTTTCTGATTAAAGAGATTACAAAAACTAAAATTTAACATGGCATTTACATAGAACTCTAAAAAGAAACATTATTAATAACATTGAGACATTAACAAAATGCAAGAGATTTTTAACACTGGGGATAACAATTTTTAAAACAATGAAGCATTTTAACCAGACAGAGGCAGTAAAAGAAAATAGAAAACAATTGTATAAATATTAGCAATTTCCCTGGGTAGATTCTAGAAAACAGTCGGATAAACACTGGATAAAACAATGTAGTTTGTGTGTCATTGTGTTCCAGAGTTAGCTCACATTTTGTCCAAGTTAACTAACAGTAAATATTTGAGTAACAAGCCAATAACTAAGTTAGTAAAGTCAACACATCCTCATATGGGACATTCATTTTTTTCTGATAGCATCTACTATAATATGATTTAATTTTTACAAGGAAAAAAATGACTCATGACTTTTCAAGCATATTTAGTGGTATCAAAAAATATAAATCATTTAAATCTATTTATCATACTTTGCCAAATATCAGTATATCACCCGTAATTTTAGCATCCTCAGAAATGAAAAGATAAGACTTCTGTGTAAAGCAGACTAGCCAGTCTTGACCACTGTTATACATCTCCCTTAAATAAAACAAATACATTAAATCTATCCTAACTCTCAGGCACAAAAATCTTAGTCTCTAAAAAAACAAAGGCTCTCCACCTTAGGGGTTTAGAGTGTTGCCTAAAAGCATGCAATGTGTAGAATATCTGACTCCTCTTCATTGTATTTGTTTTGATGAGAGTTTAAAAAGGAAAGTTTATTAAAGCTATACCATTTAAATAATAAGAAAGGGACATAAAGTAAGGATCAGTAGAACAAATGTCCACTATAGTTCTTTACAAATGTTAGGTTGGTTTTACCATTAATTATTTATTGAATTTTAGCCAGCTTCTGGAAATATAAACACATTAATTATAAATAATATTCCTCACATCATATTTAAAGAAAAGAGTAGTAGAGACATTATAATGTTGTCTGGTTGCCCAACAGAAATTAATACCTATCTAAATTTGAAGTCCTCTGTCTCCACACCCTATGCTCTTTCTACTCCATAGTTTTATTAAGCAATTTTAGATGGCAGCAAAGATTAATCATTTTTATCAGTGGAGAAAATTTTATATCAGCATTGCTGAATCTATGAGATTGCTTCTTGGAGCAACACTTTTACAGGTGTAAATTTCTAGCACACTTGATTAATCAGCAATATAATTTTACAATTGTTGCCTTAAAATTCTTCATTACACCTAAACACTTCCATGGGCTGGAAATACTTACATTTCATAAATCAATTCATACATTTGAGCTGATCCAAAATGAAATCTCAGTAGGATTTAATGAAATGTGGTGAGCTGGATCTGTAATCTATCTGCATAAAGGAAGGCAGAACTTATCACATTTCCACTCATTGATAGAGGATGAGGAGCAGGATTGAAACATTCCATAAAACTACAGCACATGGCCTTTGTTCAAGAATAATCAAATGGACAAATAGGATTTGGAATAGAGCAGAGTGTGTTATACATACATATGTTTATACATGTGTGGTTGTATTTGTGGATGTGTTTATGCACACACATTAATTTGGAAAGCTATCACAGCTATGTACCTGGCATGTGAACAGTATTTAAAGCAATCTTGAAAGAGAAGAGATTCTGTTATTTCTTGTATGTATTCATGTCAAGTTATTTTGAAACAGCAAGTAACATTTTGAAAGTATAGAAATGTGTGTAGCTGTGGGTGTTTAATAGTGTACATTTCAAGGACATCATGACAATAAGGAAAGTAAGACAGAGAACAAAGAAAAGACAAATACTTAATCTCAGTACCTTAACTAGTATTTTTGCATGCACAACAAATACAACTATAGATCTTAAAAACTATGGAGAACTCTCATAACTGGAAGAAAGCTGACATTTCAAGTGAAGAAATAAAGGCTGGAAACTGTTTCTGTTGTTCTCATAACTTTCCCTTCCAGTCAAAATGGCTTCCGCCGCTCTTGTCAGCGTATTTTTAACACGTCAATATCACATGAGGAATTGCAGAATGTAAATCTCCTGAATGTCTTTTATTACATAAAACATGTAGATTTCTGAGAAGTCACCAACCTGTTTTTCCTAAAACTCTATTGGTTAAAATTGATTTATCTTTAACTTTGCTGCAAAGAGAGAGCAGGAAAGGAAATAGCTAAAAATTTCAATGTGTTACTCAAATTCAGTCACCAATAATGAGTATAGAGTTGTTACTGTATAGAAGCCCAGAAGGGTCAAACGCATTTTCATTACTTTAACATACTCTTTTGGGGGAAGAAGTTCCCTAGTTCCCTTCTTATAAACTCAGCAGCTCATACTGAAATATGCTATCCTAATCATGGTGTTACCTTAGTTATATGCAACTTTAAAGGTGGAATAGTTGCAGCCTGTGAGAAAACTTGACATCAGCCTCTACATTAAAATTTCTTTTAAGACTTTCATAAAAAACATGGACTTATTGATTAGAATTTAGGAATATGTCCTGTATTCCTAAAATGGATGCCAATCTGTTTTCCATCAAATCTCTAAGAATGATTGTTAAAAGGGAGTGTTTCCAAAATGTCCCAAATCAGAAGTGAAAACTCACAGTAAATCTTCCCTTCCTTGTTAAGTTTGGGAAAGAGCAGTGGATTATAAGATGGGGGTTCAGAGAGTCACATGGACTGTTATTGAGGATAAATCATGCAAAAGATGATTTTGTCTAGCATTAATCTAGATAAAGCATAAATAAGCACTATAATGATCATAGGAAACAAATATCAAAAAAATGGGAAAAACCAAAATAAAAAAATGAACCAAATGACAAAGTAGGCAGAGACATGACTTAGAAGGGGATGTTAGCAGTAAAGCTTCAGTTACAGAGCGACTCAAGTGCAGAGAGAACAGGGAGTCGTGGTTAACAGTTCAAGGGGAGGTCAGGTGAGTGCCCGCAGGATCGGATTCAAATTCTATTTGGAGACAGGAAATATGGGAGGCTTAATTTTTAAAATAGCCTTAATAAATCTGCCAATACGTGGATTGGCTGTTTGATGAGAGAACAAGAGCCCCTGAGGCTGAGGACTGATCCATGAATGTGCTGCACATTTAGTTATTTTGAAACCTGTCCAAAAGAAAGCCCTGGAATGAAAGAAACTAAGATTTCCTATCTTGGACAAAGCATGAAGAAGTAGCATGTATTCTTCCTGTCTGTAAAACAGAGTTACAGGTATTTTCAGGCTCTGTCTGAGGATAAATAAAGCAAAATCTTCAGAAGGCCTTGCTTTCTTGATCTTAGCTGAATAACGTAGAAATTCCTACTAGATCTTTGATAAAACTAACCAGTGATGGCTGGCAGGACATCTAGGAACTTATCCTAGACAGTGCCAAATACGCTTTATATAAAAACAATAGAGTATTAGGTTTCTATTTCTGTTCTGACAAAATACTTGAAGTTTATTGACTCATAGGAAAACAAATTTATTCACTTGAAACTCTGTAGGTCAAAATTCAAACACAATCCTCACAGGACTAAAATCCAGGTCAGCAGAGCAGTGCCCCATTCTAGAGGCTCCCAGCTTTTCTGGTTTCTGGAGTTTTCCCATGGATTAATGGCTCCCTTTCATCTTCAAGTCCAAGGACAATTGGGCCTTTCTCCCATCTCATCACTCTGATATTCAGTTCTCTACCTTCCTGTTCTGTATTTGAGGATCTTTATGAGCACACTTACCCAAATGATTCAGTATAATCTCCCACTTTAGGATCATTTTGTTAGCAATCATTTTTCCAATTTCTATCATAAGTTCCATTTTCTTTGTAACTTATGTACTGATTCCAGGATTTGGAAGGGGGATATATTTCCACAGTAGAAAAGCTACCAAATTAGGAAAGTCTCTTTTATATTTCTCCTTGAAATTTGAGTAGAAGATGGTATACATAGCCAAGTCTTCATATTAAAATACATTTCTGAAGCATTTCCAGGTTAATTAAAATAGATCAATAATTAGAGGCTGGGTTAAATGTATTCAGTTCAACCAAGCTCAAAAATTATTGCCTTCAGAATTGTGCAATGCACTTCAGAGGCCAAAAGAAAGATTAGAATTGATCCAGTTCTGATCTGCTTCTCTCTAGAACTTACAAGTATCACAGTTACCTTTATCCCTAGATGTTTAGTTATAAAAGAAAAAGAAAAAAAACTCCTGGAATGAGAAACTATCAGCATCTTCAGTATACACCACCTTGTGCTCTGTACTCTTCATCAATTCTATAGTTTGGCAAACTCTGGGTTCAGATTAAATTTTACATATTCAACAGCACAGACCTTCCTGACCTGTGCTGTTTAACAAATTTTTAACAAATTTTTTTAACAAATTTTTGATTCATTTCTTCCAAAATGAGTTTGAGTTACTTCTAAAATATTTCCACTTATCTGCACAGTCATTTTGTAGGACATGTACACATGAACTTATTTTCTTTTGACCATTTTACTTAGAATAATATAAGATAAAAATTCTATAGTCAGCCTGAATAAGGGAAAATGAGACATCAAGCGCTTCTCCTGTTGGTGGAAAGAAATCCCCTCCCTATTTACCCCTACATTCTCAGTCCTCCTGCTCAGCTGTAAGAACCATCACTTCACACCAAGTTACTGAATGGCTTCATGTCAGTCTCTTGTACAATTTAGGCTAATCAAGCTAAAACTCCTGAAATACCTTCATTGCCTTCTGACAAAATCAAATTAAATCACACAAACTTCTTTCAGAGATAACCCACATCCTTTGGCCATTGTTTCAGTCAAATCCTGTATTCACATAATATCCACTTTGAATAAAAGTCTTGTGTAAGTCAAGCAACTAGGTGCCTCAGGATGTATCTCACATCTTCTCTCCAGCATGCCATAGTCTCAAGTTCCAATAGTATCTCCTCTAAATTTTCCTGTTCTTTTTATCTCTAATTTATCTGATCATTACTCAAGCCTTTCCTGGTGACAGTTTTTGATTAATACTCTCAAATTCCTAGTGGGATTAAGATTACTTGTTTGAATTTTTATTTTTCTACTATAAAATTCCATTCTTAAAACAAATACCATGTTAAATATAATGTATTTCCTTATTAAATATACTGGAAAGTTCTAGCTGTGCTAGGTTGACTAACCTGGACACAACCATTATGAACTACTATTGAAAACACAAGCCATATGTCAAGGACCTATTTTTTATATTTGTTAGGAATTCTAGTATAACATTTTAATATTCAATGCTGGGTCTATATATTTAGAATTGAAGCACAAAGAAAATTTCACCTTATTTCAAATTAAATATAATGTTATGTGGCAAACATTTAAATACCTGGTAATATAAAATTAATTTAATTCAATATATTTATGCATCACTACTACTTGTTCATGTTCTTAAGAATGGTAAGGCTGATGAGATATTGGTAATTAACCACCAAATCACATGAATGATGCCAGGTGGAGATATGAGAATGTGTCTCATAGAGTGTGGAAAACCACATCCTAATGACCTAGTGAAGTCAAAGAAAAATTTTCTAGGGAAATGAAGTTTGACCTGACTAATGGAAAAAAAAAATGGATGAATGCTCATATGGAAGAATTTCCCACCCAAGGAAGCAATACAGAGATAGCATTTGGCTGGATGTGATTCAGGATGTGAATGTAGGCTGACGTAGCTGATGTCAGAGGAAGGGGTCTTGAAAGTCATGTAACGAACTTCTGACATTATTCTAAGAGTAATCAGAATCTATGGAAGGTTGTGGATATGGTTGAACTAAATACAGTATTCATGATTTGTAAAAATTATTCTAATTCCTTTTAGGTAGTTAGATCCAAAGATAAGTAAGCTAACAATTTACAGATTGTATCTGTTTGTATCATGGTAGTCATGGAAGAGCTTACTAATAATCCATAGCTTTGAAAGAATCTTAAGAGTTGAAATGAACGAGTCTTAGTCCTGACTAGATACTGTATGTGATGGGATAAGAAAGGGAGAGTTAAGTTGACACAAAGTTTCAACCTATGTGACAGGATAGATGGTGATGTTCTCTCAATATTTGTTTGATAGAAAATCCTGGGTTTGGTTTTGGGCATATAAGTTCAGAGTCTTAAATCCAATTAGTAATATCTGTCTGTCAGATAGGAAAATCTCTGGAACTCAGGAGAGAACTATTGTCTGACAATAACACATTTTGGGACACTATTCATGAGTAAAACCTCTTATCGTAATTGTTGGCACTATCACCAGGGAGAGAGTATAATAATAGAAGAAAATTGTCATTGTATTAAGTATTTTGGCAGAAATAAAAGATTAAAATAATTATATTTGTAGAAAAGTATATGATCATGGATATAAATCCATGCTAGTAAAATTATTATGCTATTTTGTTCTAACATATTAAAGCAGATTATATCGTGAGAGTTTTCCATTTTTATCAGCAAAGATATCTCTCCTGTTAGGTTGACAAGGAAGAGTTGATTCTAGTATCCTTCACATGTCCTCAGCTATTTTACCCTAAGTGGTTCCCAGTTGTATACTTCACAGTGATTACATTTTTTTTCAATGACTGTAATGAAAAGACATATCATGGATATTTTTTAAAGTTAAATATCATCATGTTTTTAATAATACACTTATTACATTTTAATTAAATAATACATTCTAAAATTTTGTTCTAATTTATAAAGCACTTTTGCAGGATTCTTATCAATTAACTCACCTTGATCCAATGCTCAAATTTCTGCAAAACCTACTGAAATCATTGAATATTTTTAAATGACCCTAAGAAGAAATAACCTTTCTCCGGTTATCTTCATGACACACTTGTGTCTAAACAAGCATATATATATATATATATATATATATATATATATATTCCTTATATGAAATATAGTGTCCAAAATATTATTTAAGCCATAAATAAAAATCCTATTAGGTATTTAATAAAACCAAAACAGTCTTGTGAAATTGATGTTACTGCTAGTGAGTTCAAGTACATGTTGTATAACAAATTTTGTATATAATTATGTAAAATGGAGGTCTATAGCTATACAACATGTATGTAGGATTTATCATAAATTATTTCTTAAACATGGAAAGCTTTTTAAAAGGTGGTTGTGTTTTTTATTAATGATAGAACATTCCCCCAACAAATTTCACCTTCATCACATTTGCCTTCATCACAGATAACTTTTCCATGAAACACTAAATGCTATTAGGAAAAATTTGACATTTTTGTCCCTTTAGTTTTTAAATTGCATGTTTATAACTGAAGATAATTTTAAGCCTTGTCTCATGGTTTGAGAAGATATGTAGGAACTTGAGCCTAGGGTATTTTAAGAGATAGTTATTGTTGTGATGAATCAAATATTCCATGAGACTGGTAAGTATTAATCTTTATGTCTCAAGTTTCCATTAAAAACATGGAAGATTTTCAATGATGAGACTGAAGGATTTACTTTCCTACAAAAAGCAAAACAGTTTCAATGATTCAATGTGCAACATTTTGATAAAATCACATATATTTAGATATGCATATTTTTGCCTGTCTATCTAAAGTATTACAAAGAATGAAAAAATGCAGCTGGGGCAAATGCAATGATGTTTCATATTTCTAGGGACATGGATTAATACATTTTCATCTTAATTTGGTAATAAAAACTAATAAGCAATTTTAAAATAGATACTGATATGTAGATATCAGACTAATATGATCTCTAGCTACCAAACAATAATCAAATGATCTTCTGATTGTGCATAACTGGTTTATTACTGTTCACTTATTTTAATAAAAGTTACAAACATGCTAGTTCATGTTTCATTACTTTCCTTAAAGTGTAAATAAATGGAGCTGTAGATACATTTTGATAGAAAGGTCCATATAACCTAATATATTCTAATTCTCCACCTGATCAACCAAAAGCTGAGATGCAAAATATAATTGTTAATATGAAGAAAATGATACTTGTTTTGAATGATAAATGTATCTTCTTAATTCGATTGTTGAGAGCCCATATTCTCTCACACTTTTTTTTTACATTATTTACATGTAAACACTTGTGTGTGCCACACCTTCTGGTCTTTCTCCTATGTGCCAAGGGTGTGAGGAACATTTACATGAAGCCTCCATTCATTGTCTGTATCATATGACATTCATAGTGGTCTGGGAAAGTTAAGCTTAGAACTGTCCTCTAAAAAGTCTTATTTCAAGTGCTTGTCTCAAAACTTTGTAATATACAATTTTATTTCTTTCAGATTATTTTACACAGCTCCCTCATCTGTAACGTAAGTCTAGAGTGAGGACACTTTTTACTACTGTCTGCTGCTTCATCTTTCTACCTACTCTCTATCTTGTTTAAAATACTAAGGAAATAGATTTTCTAATTTCCATCTCTTACATTGTTCTCCTGCCTTTTTATTAATTATAGCTACAAATTCATAAACTAGATTATTCTGGCCTGAGTTCTCCAGGTATATTCTCTTGTATACTGATGTTTTTATTTTTATTTATTTGGTTTTTTTTATTTATGTTTGAGACAAATTCTCACTATGCAGTTCAGGCTGGCCTTGGGCTGACTTTGGAACCCAGGCTGGTCTCACACTTGCAATAATCTTTGGCCTCAACCTCTTGAGTTCTGGGGTTACAGGAGTGCACCACCATGCCCTATTTTTTCTATTGCTCTTGATTTAAAAAAAAAAAAAAGCATAACAAATCCTTTCACTAAAAGCTAAGATTATTTTCAAAGTAATTTTCTTTCTAAGGGATAGAATAGCTAGCTTCTCACATTATAGGATGAGATTTATGCTTCTATTCTGGTAGTAAAATGTTGCTGAAAACTGAACAAAATAAGAGAAATCAAATGGTTGTATCTGTCACTTATCACTGATATAGACATCACAATAGTCATATTTGTTTTCTGTTTTGGTGCTGGGAAGGATATCTGCATAGAAACCACTAAATCCACATACACTGGAGACCTTTGTTATAGAGTTCCATTGTACAAAGACTGGCATTGTTGGAAAGGTTACAAAAATGATATTTTCAGAATACTGTAGATAAGATCCTTTTCCACTAGTGAATCAAGTGTCAGTATTTGTGAACAATAAAGCACCACAGTGTTATATACAAGCTCTTTTATAAATGCTCTCATTAAATCAGTACATATCTTTCCATGGGCCAGTTTGAAAAAAAGATGATATAATCCTGTTGTGAACATTATAGTTATCTGTACATATAAAGGAACATTAGCTATTTAATGCAATTTCTGCACATTTTACTAAACAAATTGAATCCAACTGTCCTATAGTTGAAAAATTTAATATGAGTATAGGAATATATCTACAAATGTTCCTAGAACTTTTGTTGAGTATAGTTGTCCAAAAAGACATTGGTTACCCCAAAGAGACTATAATTCTTCTCTTTTGTTATTGAAATAATACCTCCTTGAAATCCACATGAATTGAATACATAAGTACTTTCTTTTCCCACATAGAGAAATAAGAGGTAGTGCTTGTAAACTTCACTGTTGTATAGAGCATATTAGTTATAGGCAATTTGGAAGAATTTGATTTATTAAGAAAGTTAGCAAACTATTCTAAGCTGAATTATTTGGGGTCATTCCATAACAAATCTGAAACAAATTATAATAACATGTTTTATACTACTTTCACCAAAATGATCATTATAATTTTTGTGACAGACTTTTTATTTTTTTTGAAAATTTAATCTTATATTCAATTAAAAAGCAAATGATGAAATAAACACTGAGCTATTGATATCATTTTATCTCTGGTAGAAAAAATTTATTTCTTATTGGCTGGATTTGTTTGAGTATAATTAAATAATGTAATATCTATTTAAATTGGTTTGGGAATATATTCCCAAGAAACTCATATAGTTCATTTCTTCAAATAATTACTATTAGCTTTCACATACATCTTGCATAGAAACCTCCTGTGGATTCAGAAAAAAAAATGATTTCACTATGTTGGAACAGTGATAAACTCCAGCTCATATTAGTAGTTCACATCAAATTTCTTTCAGAGTTCGTAGAACTTGTTAGACTGTAAAGAGGGAAAAATGTTTATGCCTTCTAAATTTATGCCATTTCTACAGAATCATAACTATGAAGAGATGCTTATAAAACTGGAACTTATTGTTTTATAAAGTAAAGCCTTCTGAAGTAGAAAAAGCTACTTACTTCACCCTTACATCAGTAAATAGTTATACAAAAACTGAGTTATGAAATTTAGAGGAGTGAGCAGTATGATTCTAAATCCACAAATTCTTGGATTTAAAGTCTATATCCACCTGGTTGATATTAGGTATAAATAAGCCACGTTTTCTAGACTTTTATTTCTTTATAGAATAATGGTGGGACTCAAATGATTCAGAGAACAGAAACGTACAGAAACATAGTTCATTACTTTAAATCTGCTCTGTAGTGAGCATTGTGTTGTGTGCTTCACTTACGTTCCTTTTAGACCTAACAACCTGCTTGAAAGTTAAGTGTCTTTGGGTTCAGTTCACAATGCAATTGACTTTATGTTATACAAACATATGCCACCATCCCACACAGTGACAAAGCTAGTAACAGAGCCAGCGTTTTCAAACTTTATATAATTTTTACCTTGGAGTCATTGTTCAGTATCATTTAAGCCTATAAAAGGATATTCAGTCCCCTTTCTAGTCAGACTTCTCTGCAACAGTTATGCCAACAGAAATATTAATTTTGAATATTTTGCTTTACAGAACTGAGAGAAAAACATGATTCAAAATACTTTGAAGAATTTTTCACTTGAATAAATTCTTCTGTGGGAAGATAGGGGTTACTATCCTGTTTAAGTCTCGGGTATTTGCTGTCTAGCATTAGAAATGATTTAGAGGAAACACATTTTCATATGTACACTGTTATAAACTATCTCTGAAAATTTCATTAAGATTAAAGCAAGAAATTTGAAAATGATTTTATTAGCAATGGAATACTCTTATTTTTAATACATAGAGATAATAAAAGCTCTTAAGAAATCATAGACTCTGAAAGAAACTAAACCCGGCACATTAGACTTTTTTTTCTATTTTTATAAAACCACTTACCATATTATATCTATTTGAAGCTGAAAATTTCAACCATCATCTTCTTCTAGTGAAATCTCTCATAAAATATTTTTACTATGACATCTTGTAAACTCAATCAGATTGATAAAGATGATAAATATATAATAGATACTATGTACCATTTTCTTTAAAGAAATTGTGTTTGCATCAGCAAATATGGAGATTACAAAATACAGAAATACATTGTTTAATGTTTGAGGTATTGATGACACTTTTCCAAGTACTTAATAGATGTGAACCTGGAACCTTTTATTCTGTCTCTGTTTCTGTCTCTGTCTCTGTCTTCTTTTTCTCTCTTTATCTCTGTCTTTGTCTTGTCTGTCTCAAACACACACACACACTCAGTCATTCCCATTTGCACAACAGTTATATTGATAATATCAGCAAAATAATAGAGATTTCTACTTTGGTATCATTGGAGGAAAATCTTCTATTAAAAATTGATCATACCACTATTATGTCAAGTATTATGATACAAACTAAGTGACATATTCTTCATTCTTGAAGGCCATTCAAATCTGAAAAATATAAATATTGATCAAATCAATAAAATAGTTAAAATGATAATACATTTTCCTTTGTATCTTCCCTAGTTCTACATAATTTTGAAATTATTTAAAAAATGCTTTCCTTAACTTAAAAAAAGAAGGAAAATATTTGTCATTTTTGCTTGAAAAGTCAGCCTTATCAAATGTAATATAGAAAATAAACTCACTTCAAAATTTTAGACTTATGAAAGGAAGTCTTGGTAATGCATGCCTGTAATCCCAGCACTCTAAAAGCTGAGGCAGGAAGAGCATCATGAATTTGAGGCCAGCCAAGTCTGTATAGTGAGCTCCAGGCTAGCCTGAACTACATAGCAAGGCTCTGTCCCAAAAAAAAAAACAAACAAACAAACAAACAAACAAAAAAAAAATATATATATATATATATACATGGACACATATAACAACTATTCAGACTTACCATTTTTAAGACACTATATGTTTCAGATTCAAACTGTCAACTATATTTCTTATATTCTTATATAAGTAATATTAAATTCAAAGAATCTTTAATGTAAAATGTATTAAATGTTTATATGATTAGAGTGTTAGATTTATGAATAAATTATACTTTCTAAATAGAATTTTAACATTCTACTTAAGAAATTTACAACTCATAATTAATTCATTGTCATATGTTTAGGAAGAGTCCTGCATGATAGTATACACACACAAACACACACACACACACACACACACACACACACACACACACCCTGGCACAAAATGGAAGAGAGTAAGTGGGAGAATTTAACCTACTATGGTGAATACACTGATTTCAAACTCCTTTCCCTGTATATGCTGTCCTCTTATCAGCAGTGATTTTTTTAAACAAGTATTTTATGCTGTTAATGATATTCATAATTTGACCAAAAGTTGAATCTTCCCAGAAACCTAAAAAGCAAAACACATATCCACAAATGTAGCAAAACAGGGAAAATCACCATTTTCCTGAGAAGTGACTTTATCTCAGTAGTTCTAAAGTAATACTGAAAGATGTTCTATTTTCATAAAATCAATTTTCTACATTTTCTAGATATTTATCTCCTGTATGAATTTGACATAAAAAATGCAATATTCATTTTTTCTTTTATGTTAACATCAATGCTATTTTGGTATCTTTATCTGTCATACATATTGAGAGATCTATCATTGTATACTAAGTTGTATGTAGACATACATGCTGGTAAAGTATGATATGCTTTTAAAAAACCTCTTGCAATGATTCAGTACATTAATAAAGATCAACTAATTTGTTTTACACTCTTGTCATATCTTAATCTATCAATTCAGTATAAAATGTCATCTATTTGATTGAAAGTACACCAGACATAGACTCATCAACATCTTTTGCATTTAATAAATGATTTCTCTATTTCAAAGATGAAGGGAATGTCCAAGTTTTCTGTTTAAGAGTGCCAGTTTCCAAGTGATGCTAATTGAATTCCAACTTCACTATACTGAATCCTGAATCACTTTATCTCTAATTCCAGAGAATGAATTTTATTGGTATTAATTCCTAGAGTTGACAGCTAATGGTCTCATAGTTTGTGCTTCAGAGTTTAAACCAAATCTGAAAGTTCTTCAGAATTTAACAGCAAAATAAATCAACAGAAAGTAATTTCTTAAGGCATGTCAATATTTGATTATAAATGTCATCTTCAAATAGAAATGATGATGTAGAAATGCATTCACACGTAGACTTAATTAACTTATGGATGACACCATCTCCTTCACTCCATCGTGAAAGTTTCTTTGAGTGTCCCTCTTATTTAAATTGCCCTGCTAAGCATCAGAGACACAGATAACAAAATGAGATTTCCCTCCTTGTGTAAGTATAAATGTAAAACAACCAGTAGAGTTATATGCCCGAAGTGATGAAAACAGAAATAATCACAGGAAAAAAAAATTTTTAAGTGATTATTTAAGCATTTTTGGTAAATTGAAAGAGATATCCAGGTGACAATTACAGTCATTTCTTGAAAAGAAGCTTGCCAGGTTCAGGAAAAGAAAAAGACAGGATACTTCAAGATGTAACAATATTGGCTAAGGCAGGCCATGTAAAAGACCACAGTCTGTTTAGACAAATAGACTTTACAGAAGAACAATAGGTAACCAAGCATTTTGAAGACCTTAGAAAGAAGTTTGCATTATATCCTAATGGTAAAATTAACTATAATTTATTAAAATAGAGAAGTCAACATTTATGACTGAGTGTGTTGGCATATGCTTGTAATCTCAGCACTCAGGAGGCTGAGACAGGAGGGTCACTGCAAGTTCATGGCCGACCTGGGCTACACAGCAAGACCCTGCCTCAAAAACAGTCAGCTTTATAGTAGCAAAACTATTATTCAATGGTGATTTGTTCAGAGTATCATTCCCTTATATCTACTGTAATGCTAACAGATGACATCTTGACTATGTCTTTATTTCATTTTTGTTAAACTCATGTACTTGACCATATTGATGGTTATGATGAAATAAAGTTTATTGTCTTTGTGTGGCGATAATATTAATTCCTTTGGAATAGAATTCAGAGATAGCATTTATAGTGCACAACTCTAGAGGGTCCACAAAACAGGGAGTGATTCAGCATAGAAAGCAATCAATTCTCTCTGCTGGCAGCAGCATTAAAGGTACATTCAAGGTATGATCCTTTAGGGGAATCTCCCCAAATATGGTATTCCCCTTCATTAGCAACAGCCAGGAATAGGTCTGATTTCTCAAGGCAAACAGTGCAGCTGAAATGGTGTGTGACATTTGTGGTGTGTGACATTTGTGGTGTGTGACATTTGTGGTGTGTGTATGTGTGTGTGTGTGTGTGTGTGTGTGTGTTTAAGGACAATGAATACGACAGTAACATTTTTTTCTTAATAAGAAGTATTTATTTAAAATCAATTCATATATTCACTAAAATCAATATCAGAACACATTTTGTGTGAGTTAGGAAATAGTGTTGTCATCTTTTAATTATGTTACTTATGTAGTCATTTGTGTTACACACATATACAGGTCATAAAAGGTAGGCTGTACAGTTACTCCAGAATTTTTCATCCAAATTTCATGAAAATTAGAAGCCTCTATTTGGCTAGTTTGAAAGGGTCCTTTGGAGTTCCTAGCCTCTTCTGCCACCTTGTGGTTAAAATTCAATTTTTTGTCACACCAGTTACATAACAAATATGTATTCTTTATGTCAAGGAAATATTTTTCCAGTGTTTTACAAACAGAACTCCCTAATGACTTTGGAATATTATATCAATTTTTCTTGATAACTATGCAAATATTTAGGGTAATTGAGTGTTTATATTGAACTTTTTGGGTTGTGTTAAAACCAAGTAATAGAAAAATGTTAATGATTTTGTCCCGGGACACTATTGAAATATAAAAACTGAGAATAATTTTTCAACAGTTTTCCAACACCACCCTTGGCATCGTTCTTTGAAAGTGATAAAATGTTGGCCCATTACTTATTTCTATGACAATAGCTAGTGTCTACAGGGTACTTGAAATACACATTTTGTCCTTAACATTGTGACTTGAGGGCCAAGGATTTAGCTCAGCAGCATAAGCACCTGCCTCACAAGTATAAGATCATGAGTTTGATCCCTGGTACAAAAGACAAATAAATAAATAAAACAAAACAAACAAACAAAAAACATTGTAACAGTGGCCTAGCAAATTGCATTAAGTAATTGTCTAGTGTCTATATTAAGTCTTGGCGGCTCACAGGGTTGTGTCCACTTTAAAGTAAAAAAAAAATGATTTTAATCTCACACATGAATGTTTTTTCATAAATGGAGGAGCTCTGGATTGCTTTTAGATTCATCCTTCAAAACTATTATTGAGTAAAGAAAAGTAGGTTCTCTGAAAACAAACCTGACCCATAGAAATATAATTTTTTTGCAATTCATTTGTCTACTAATTGTTTTTCTCTTAAATGGTTCTTTGCCACTATTCTAGTCCTCACAGAGCTATTGCTCATCCAATAATCTGTTATATTTTGAATACCTCTAACAAAATCCTGACCTTATAGTATTTGGATTTCTCTGTATCTTAATTCTCAATTTGCCTTATCAATTGACTATTCAGCTCTCTCCCATATAGGAATATACCTGAATAAATCTAAACTTTCTATTCATAGTAAATATTTGCAACTGCTGAACTAACAAAACTGAATCCTCTCTTCTCCCTTAACCTCTGTTGTCATCAACGCCTTGATATTCAGATATGTGGCTTTTATTGAGATCACAGAACTAATGCCTCTGAATCTTTCTTTTCTTACCATCGCTCACCTTCTGGGATGAAGAGTATCATTTTAAGTAAACTGCTCAGTTCTCTCTCCTTATCTTGACTAGTGTTTTAAGACAGCGTTCACAGTCTAGGTAGCATGGAACTCAATGCAGCCGATCCAGCCCTTCCTCTTGTCAGTCTGTCTTGTGTCTTTCTGCATGTGGACACGCATCCTCATGGGTAAGCCAGCTCTCTTACCTGATGTTAATGATGGAGTCAGTTATTCTCCTGCCTATGCTTTTATTGTAAAAGTATTAGAAGGTGACACTTTATCCCAGATTAACCCCAGTTTACAGCTATTATTCTGGTTTAATGGTTTTGAAACACTTTTACTCTCAACCTTATCCTGTTTGAGCATGTCTGCGTGCCATGTTTTAGGGTGAAAGCAGTTTCTGTCTCACTGGTTTTTAGTCTTTGCTATGTAACACGAGGTGTCCACTGAAATACAAGGGAAAGAGCCAGTGGTGGCTGCAAGCACAACCCTGTGAGCCGCCAAGAGTTTCTGCACACATTCTTGATTTCCTCTAGCACAGAGTAACACAGCATGTTTCACACTGGGACTGTCCCTCTAGGATCTGCAGTGGGACCCATGCCATTCAGAAATAAAACAGAGCCAAATAATCCTCCGATACATACTGACTCATTGTACTTTCATTCTAAAACTATTTCTGGAATATAACAAGTAGCTACATATTTCATAAATTAGTGATTGTGAGATGACCTTATAGGGTAGTAAGAGCGCAAAAGAAAGGACAGAACAGGAGGGCTAATGCTGGTGGCATGTGCAGGTAACAGGAGGGCTAATGCTGGTGGCATGTGCAGGTAACATTATGGCCCATCTCTATCTCCAAGATTGGATAAGTTCAGCTATTATTTTTATTTTCTTTATTTCTTACACTCTTCTTTATTTTTTAATCTCTTCCTTCACTTTTTTGATTTTCATAATGCTTTCTTTTAAGAATGATAATCTGCTTTTAGGTTAATAAATTAATCAACCTCACAGAAAAATAAGCATATTTCACATAAATGTATATCCAGAAACAAACAGGCTGTGAGAGACCTTATATGAGATAGGTCCTAAGAGTTTTGACCTTAATTGGTCTAAGTAGAGGAAAAGAGCTGGCTTGTGTGATTTTTTACATCAAAGAAAACTCTAAATTTCCTTGTCTATTTCTTCCCCTCTGTTACCACAAGATGTCTCTCCAAGCAAACCTGGTCAACAAACTTTAAAACTGAACTAAATTTCAGTATGCTTATAAAAGTTAAAATTTTCCTTGAATACAAAATATTTATTCATGCATATTTATTCATCCCACCAGGCTGTGGGAAAGAACTACTCTCAGATATTGTTGGGGGGGCAGAGTTGGTATACACAAGGCAGGGAATAGTGCAATATTATTCTTATGAGAAGTACATCTAAAGTTTTATCACGTATCTCCACTTTCAGAGATTATTCCTATAGAAAGTCACACAGATGTGAATTAATGTATGTTCAAAGTTATTTATTTATTTGGACCAGGGGAATATATATATTCCAGTTAATATATTGGTAGACCAATATATTATTGGTCCACCAACCAATTATATATATATATATATATATATATATATATACAGTAATTATAATTATTATATGTATACAACTAGTAATTTTATATGTGTGTATAAACACACACACATACACACACACACACACACATACACACAGAAAGAGAACAGAATGCCAAGTACCTTTCTGCCAAGAAGAATGTAGCTTTAAGAAAGAAATAATTCAGCTACTAGTATGGAGAGATCTCTATAACATATTAAATTTTAAAATATTGCACAGCTTTCTGTACAAGATGCTGACATTTTATATAAAATAAAAGGTAAACATACTACATAATCATGTTTACATATAGAAAAACAGACTATGGATAGATTAAAAATATCAAAAAATAGTGGTGATTTGTATGTGCATACAGTGATAACAAGGACCATCTGAAAATTAACGCAGAAGAGAAAAGGAGCAGATAGAAAGCTTCCCATATCATAACTTTTAAATCTTTTTAAAATTATGTACATTTCCATTATCAAAAATATTTGAAATGTGTTTGTAAGGAACAAATACAAGTGAGGTGAGAGATACAATAGAGGAACTGTGAATGGGATTATATATATAAAATATATTCCATTTGTGAAGAGAGTACCAAGATTTCAACAAAGTAGCATTAATGCTGCATTTATTGAAAGTTACTTTCAAATCAACAATTTTGAAATAGTAAATATGGTAATCAGCATAATAAAAATGCCAGGATTTAACACTGGTTGCATTGAAAAACTAAATATATGGTAATCATGTATCATATCCTGTTATGTCTTATTTTTATATCATTGACTATTACTTGAAGGAAAGCCAAATATTTGTTAATTCAGGGGAAAGAAAGTAGGAGACTCAGTGTTAAAAATGGGACAGAAATCTTTTTCTTGGTAAAAGAAAATAAACTATATAAGCACAAGGTAACTGACCTTTCTAAAACAGTGTACTAGTGGGAACAAAATTAGGAACAAATGCATCAAACAAGTAACTTTTAATGATGGTTACATAACCCACTAATCTGGATGATGTATGACTATTTGGTGATTGTTTTTATAGCACACTGTCCAAGCAAAATACTGATCCAAACCAAATACAATTATTCATTTTTACATTATTCACATTTATTCATATTTACATTACATTCATTTTCACTAACTTAGGTTTGAATCTGATGAACACTGAACAGGGTAAATCATTTTATATATTATTTTGAATATACAAATATAACACTGAAGCTATGTTATGAAAAGTTTAAACCTATGTCTACAGATAATTCTGAGAGCCTATTAAATTATCTCAAAATGGAGTTGGAAATACTGAAAACTAAGACACTGAGGACACAAATCGTTAGCAGTTACCGGAATGTCTGCTGAACAACCACAGACATCTTTGCTGGTTGAAAGAAAATTTGCATCTTCATAATAAGTGTTATATGAAAAGCAGGGCCCTTTTCACATCCTCGCTCAGCTATTGAAGCTATTCTTATCTTCTATCTGGAATACGGCCTCGTAAGAATAGGAAATTCTTCATTCGTTTTACCAATTATATCTGCCATGTGCAGGCAGCGCGGGCCATTGGCGAACATTCAGAAAGCCTGAGGCTTGAATCCGCTGGTGGAGGACAGTCAGCATTGTTTAGCAGAGCAGGAGGCCTGGCTGCCTTTAACAATACATGAGCCCTGGCTCTAGGTTTCTTTCAGCCTCTTGTGTTGACTGCGTGCCGGCTGCCGTGCACCGTGATGGCTCTTCCTTCAGGCGGCTTCGGAAGGGGCAGCCAGAAAGCAAGGGATGTTCCATTTGGTACTGCGAATCTCTTCTGTATCTGAAAATATTCAATAAATGATAGTAAAATTTTGACTAAAAATGACGCAAAAACGTGTTTGTACAGTGGTACAACGAGAAAATACAGTAAAATTTATAGTTCCATACCTTTGAGACTTTGCCACACATCGAAATGCTTTCTATATACTGAGAAGGCACATTAAGAAAAAAGCATGCTATTTTAGAGTCCATAGAAATTCAATATGTAGTTCATAATTTTATGTATGTAGTTCAGGCTGGTTTTGAACTCACTATGTAGTCCAGGCTGGCCTCCAGCTAACAACAATCCTCCTTCCTTAAGGTATTGATTATATATTTTAGATATGTTCACATGAGGCTGTTTTTTTGATAAATACTGATAAACTCAAAAATTTATATATCATTTTTATTACTGAGCATCATCAATGTTTAAGGGCAAAACATGACAAATATTACATGGAAATCACTCCAGGTTTATAAACACACACACACACACCTGCACACACATCAATAAGCTAAAAGCTTTTCAGGCGATAACAGTGTTTGTACCCGGAATACCCGCTTGACGTTGGAGTCCATTTAGAAGGCTCTGAGAAATGGTTGAAAAACTTATGTGTGAAGTCCTTTGAAAAGGAGATTGCAGACAGCAGAGAGTGCTGTGAACCAGAAACTGTGTCTCCCCATATCTTATTAAATTTAAAAAGAAGAAAAAAAAAGGAAAACAAAGAATTGACCAAATGAAACTTTCAACAGGTCTATTATATTCACTAACTTTCTCTCACAGCTGTAAAATACTTCTGCTTTATCTAATTTTTTCAAGAATTACCCTGAGAATAATGAACTGTATGCCATACCATAAGAATATCAGAGGAACTCACCCCACACCTCACCAAAACACTGCATGTATACCTATCTGCTCACGAAATATACTTTTTGAAATTGAGGCCACAAATAAATCATTCAGCTCTGTGATTTTCCTATTCTCTCCAAACAAGCAGAGTTTTGACTGTATTCTTCAGTGTCATCTACCTCATTCTTATAACCACCCTATAAAAAGCCCATATTTTTATCTCAGTCTTTCCTATACCTTCTCTCCCCACTTTTCCAATGGCCACAATGATATCTATTGTTTAAAAAGAAGCACATAAGTTAAAAATCATGAAGAGAGAGATGATGGCAGCTTACAGAACAAAAGTTTCTACACAGTGATTTTTATCCCTGAAAACAATGAGAAGTGTTGAATGAGGCTTATAACTAAAGTAATGCTATAGCCAGTATTATTTTCCCCTAAAGCTTTAGAGTTGAAAATGTTAAAGAAAAAAAGGAGACAAAGAAAGAGAAAAAACAAAGAAAGAAAAGAAAAGGAACCTTATTTCTTTGGGATATTTTACCAATGTAATTTTACCAGAAAGACATTCTTTAAGTTTAGTAGGGATTTTAAAATAACATTATTTTTAATATACTAAAGTTGGCAAATCAGTATCACAACAATAAACAATCTATGGTTCTGAAGAATAAGATTTCTCTTCCTTACCATGGCTAATTTAAGTTATTTTTATTAAATTTTTTCCAGTGTAAATGCTGGCTCTGACAAGTCGACATTCTCCTCAACATATGTAGGTCAATAAGTGACTTAATAGTTCTATAAAGATGTCATTATAAATTGAATTACTTCTCAGTTATGCAGTGAGTCCTGTGAATTAACTAGACAGTGGGGGAGGAAGGCCTAGCAAGAAACAATTATTTAATTACTTTCCCTATAACTGAAGGCATAGTTTGAGTTCATGGTAATGGTAATCATATTAGAATAATTTTTTCTAGTGATGCTTCTAGAAAGTGAAATGTTCAGTTTTTAAAATACGGCTCAGCATTATCATTTTCTACCAAAGAAAATATATTAAAGTGGTTACATATATATACATATATATATAGATACATTATACATTATTACACATTTTAGCTACTTTAGTATTATATAGTGTTACACAGTTTAGTTACATTAAGTAGTGCATCAGTTTTGATAGATAGATAGACATTTTTACATTAAAATTTTCTTATAAAATGTGACTCTTACAGTTCCATATATCAGTCAGTACACTTAAGAATGCTTTCTTATACTCTATTAAATGCACTGTTGGTTTGTTTGCTGATAATTCCTTTTGGTTATTTCTTCTCTTCTGTGAGATTCTCTAATATATCCTAGAATTTCACAGATCAGTAATCTGAAATGAGATTTTGGTGTTCAAAGCTCAAGTCTCTGCTAGATATTAAATATTCCGTGTGAAGGTCAGGTTAGGGTTGATTCACAATGCCTGATACAAGCAGCAAGCAGCCCAGTCTCTCTAAATCATGACTTCATTTTCTTTTTCTGTTTTTCTACATAGTGATCATTTGAACTTAGAAGATCTTCCTTTTCCATTATTGAGAAAAGACACATCATAATTTTCCAAAGAAAATATTGAAAAACTTACATTAAAGTCCTGACTAGTGTGTTTCATTTTCTGTTATCATTTATGCATAAGGTTGTTTACCTCTAAACATCTGAAAACAGATGTTCTATGAGAGTTCTCAATCTTTTATGTTTCTCTTTCTTCAGTGTGTTGCTAATTCTTTGTTAAGAATAAGTTATTCTACTGTGATGATTGTAATTAAACTCTGTGTGACAAAATAGTTCTTGATTACAAAAAGAAAATGATTTTTAGGATTTGTTTGTTTTATTCCCTTTTCTGTGGTCACTTAGTGGTAATAACTCAAATCTGAGAAACAGCAGAGAGAAATAGTATAAAGAATTACAGCACCAGAAGCCTTATTTTGCCACTTACATTACGGATGACCTGAGTCAAATCATGAAGTCTTTTAACACTCGTTTCTTTCATCTTTGAGTATTGAATCACAGAGTGTAACTACTTTACAGGTTTGAAAGACTCGAAATTCAATAATGTATATACCTTAAAAATTCAAACTAAAATAAATATGTATCTAATTTTAGAAATTAAGGTGAAAATCACAAAAACAGATATTCTAAGTAGCAAAGTCATCATAATTGATTTTTAAATACAGTTTAAAATGTTTTTTTCTCCTAGTTTTGAAAATCATAGTGGAAATTCAGCTCATGTTGGCTTATTTTAAATAATAAGTAAAAACATATTGGCCAAGCATGGTGATATATGCCTATAATCCCAGCACTCAAGAGCCTGAAGCAAGTAGATCATACAAGTTCAAGGCCAACCTGGTCTACATAATGAGTTCAAGGCAGGTTTGGGTTACATAGTGATTTAAGGCCAGTCTGAACTACAAAGCAAGACCTTGTCTCTTCTCAAAAACAAACAAATAATCAAACAAACATGTTGAATTACAACCTTTTTATAAAGTCTGTCACTTGTTCAAAAGGGAAGGGTAAGAGATATGGAGTTGGAAGGAAGGAAGGGAAATGGGATTTAAACAAAAAGAAGAATACAAGGGAAAAATAGGAATAGGGATTTGCAAATGTAAAGGGAAAGAAGGGTTGTAGTGGGAAGAAAGGAAAAGGACAAATAAAAGAATGAAGTTTTTTTAATACATGTGCAAATCCCCCATGATGAATATGATCATAATTTTATGCAAATATGTTCCAAGAAAAAATAAATTTAAATTAAATCTACCCACATATTTGTGTGGTATAAACATTTACTTAATTTTTCTGGGTCGCAATAGCTCTGAAAAGATGTACTAGATAATTGGTAGATATTACTATTGAACTTTTTTTTCTCATAGTTTCTGACAACTCTTTGGTCTTGGTTCTGCTAATTGTATGCAACCACTATCAAGTCTTAGACAGATTTTCTCTCTAGCAGATTCTGAGGACATCTTTTAAGTGAAATGCCCTGTCCAACTCTAAATGCTAAGTATTTGAAGTGAGGAGCACCTCAGTACCTGACACAAATTTGAGGAACTTGATTTAAACAACCAGTTCTTAGAAAGCAGCTAGCCTCCCAATGTAGAAGGAAGTGAGAAGAGCAATTTGCTGACACATTCATCCAAAAAGAGATACTATATTCATTCAGTCAATACAGTATCTCATTTAACCTGAAAATAATGATGGATTTTTATTTGTTTTAAAAACATCCCTTCCACAATGGAGATAACAAAGGTCAGTTTCTGAGACAATGACTTAACCATCCCATATTCTTCAGAGAGGATCAGAGAAAATTGGAGTTCTAACAAAAGTTTTTGTGAGTTCATAAAATAATCATAATGTAAGTTCAATTGATCTACATATTCTCCATTATTCTCTGCTTCTATCTCTGCCTCATGATGTAAAAGTTCCAGCAGAGCTTGTGTGCTATGCAGATGAAGATTCGCTGACATGTATGTAGTTGGCACTGACACGTAATCATGCAATTAGAAAATATATAGGCTTTGAAAAATGGCTTGCACAGATAAGCACCATTTCCAAATGTGATTCTGAGACACAGAGGCACTCTAATATCTCAAGGAGACCATAAAAACTTCTAAGCATTATTTAATCTTAATTGTCCTTAATTCCAATATAAATACATTGTATCATTTTCTAGGAAGTGTTGGAATGATGATCTTCAAATTCAACAATGTCGAAATCTAGTATCGTCCAAACCTTGCACCCAAATATTGGAATCTTTATATTAAGCCAACAAAAACTTGTGTAATTTTTACTTTCCTTTGCATGACTTCTTTTGTTGAACAAGCATTTCAGACTTTACTTCGATTTTATTTTCTTTCTGCTCAGTTTCCTAGAATGGAATGACCTAATCACAGCAATTTTCTATCCAGTAGCCAGAATCAAAAGAATTTAAGATAACTTCCAATCTGACCCCTCCCCTCCAAAAAAGAAAGAAAAATTAATGTTCAAAATAACTATGTATTCAGATATGAAAATCTTGTTGATTGTAAAAATATGTGTACAGTTAATAACCTTGTTACTCCCACTTCCTACTTAAAATTGTGGCCAACTTATTCATTCTTTTTTGGTACCAAGTATCTAACTCACAACCTCGCACTTGCCAGGCAGGCGCTTATGTCTCTGAACTATATCCCCAGTCCCAACTTATTTATTCTAAGCATCGATTTTTTTTTCATTTGATTTTGTTAATTGGTTAGTGATTAAAATAGTTTGTATCTCAAACTATTTTGTTATGGTACTTCCTTTATACAATGCCTGATGTATAGCAAATAATGAATAAGAAGAACATTATTACTCTAGAGTATATATTACAATGGAAATCAGAGGACTTGTGATTAATAATAAATGCATTACCAAAACATTATTTCAAAATAAATAAGTTCTTCACAGAATCATTAATATGTTTTTCACAGGGACATTAATAGATTATGTTGAAAAAAATCTTAAAAAATATAGGGGGCAGGGGATTTAGCTCAGTGGCATAAGTGCCTGCCTTGCAAGCACACAGTCATGAGTTCGATATCCAGTACAAAAAAAAAAAAATCTTAATAGATTATGTTGAAAGAAACTGAGACCAAACGAGTATTTATTTAATACAAGTGCTTTGCAGGAATTGAGTTGTAGTTATATATCTAACTTGTGCTAAGTCCTGAGTAATATTTTGCAAAAACTTCTAGGATGTGGTATTATTTAAATCAGAAATAAAATTAAATAACCGTATACATAAATGTGCAATTCTAAATTACCAATGCAATAAGAAGAATGAAAAAAGGAAAAAAATCATAGCTTTGTAAAATTATGGAATATAATCACTTAGGAAATGATTTTTCAGATTAGTAAAGTTCTGAATTTCCTAGATTTTCCTGAATAGTTAACCCAAAATCTCTGTATCTTTTTCAAACAATTTTCTGTTGACTAGTTCTGATATATTACATTTGAAAATTAGCCTAAGTAGGAATTTTTAAATTAAAGGCCTTTGGACTACAAGGAGTAAGATTTAATTCAATCACAAAATTGGTACACATTGAAGTTTGGCTGCTTTACACACAAAAAAAGTATAATCAGGAAGAATCAGAGAACATATTGGCATAGCCTTTTCAGAAGAAAAAGGCAAGTCTTGATGACTATGGCAGGTTCAAAAGTTTTGTGTCTATGCTGGAAATCGCTGCACCCTCCTCTCTAAAGTTTTATCTTTCAGTAATAAATCAGCTATGTGTTCCTACATTGTATGGAAAATTTTTGTAAGAAACTATTAGTGTATGATCAAATATTCTTATCATTTATTATAGAGATTAATGTATTATCAAATATACTTATTCTTATCATTTATCTTTCTTTACATATATATTCTCTCCAACATACTTCTATAACATTTACAGGTTATTTTCTTCCTTAAGTAAAATATTTGGATTTTAAGAAAACTAAACCAATAATTATATACCAACAATTCACATTTATTGTGATTTTAATAGACAAAGAGAATGATTTATAATTCATTTAATCAATATTTAACAAAAACCATGATAAAAGCAAGCTCACTCATTTTGATAAGCAAAATATAATTTCTTCCCTTATTCTTTTCAATTTTTTTCTTAAGGATAATAAGTAAACTAATACTTGATACTGCACTTTATTGTGTTATCCTAATACGAGTTTTAACAGAATATAATTTCTAAAAGGTATCTTTTGAGACAATAGAAGAACATTACTTATGGTGGAAATGGGTTTTATTTAAACAGAAGGAATTTTTAAATGAAAGGCCTTTCATGTGTTCATCCCATTTTTTTTTTTTTTTTTTTTGCACTTTGTTGAGCAATAGGCTTTTAAAGATCATTTCTTTCTTAACAGATAAATTAGCGGGAGATTTTTTGGCTGCCAGAACAAAGTAACACAAATTAATTGGTTTGAAATTTAGATACCAAGTAAAATTAATTTGTTCTCCGGTAAATCTCAGAACTAGAAATTTAATACAAGATGCTGGCGGAATAACACTGCAGTGCCTTGTCTGTGGGTGCCATCATCTTCCCTTTGTTTTTAATAATCTTCCCTTTGTGTCTGTACTAATCTCCTTCACTTATAATGACACCCGTTCGCATTAGACTAGGACCCTTTGTTGTGAAGTCATTTTAACTTAACTACCAGTTGAAGTAACTTATCTACAATTAGTCTTGTTCTGAGGCATTGGGTGTCAGGACTTCAGCCTATGAATTTTGAGAGGAAAGTTGGGCCCAAAGCATTGTGGACATTGGCAAAATGCCTTCGGAGCTACTACAGCGTGATATATTGTGCAGACAAGTTAAAGGCTTGTGAGTCCACAACACTACCAACTCATGTCAAAGAAATATACCGATGTTATTTCTAAGTAAAATGTGGATATTCAAGATTAGAAATTTGAGACCTTGTTTTCTCATTGTCTAAGGATATAGTAAATGGAGAGGTCTTTAAATGATAAAAAAAAAAAAAACCTTTTCTACACTTCTAATTTTCCAAAGGCTTGGAATGTATATAAGGGATACACATTTGGAGGGATTGCTGAAGGTTCTGAAGAATCTGCCTACACATTTATATTCCATTAGTCTGACATTTTAGTGTAGAATGTTGCAGTATCACTATTCACTTTTTTGGAGAGAGAGAAAGTTACCACACATCCCAGCCTTTATCTGTGTATACTAACAGTTTCTCTATAGTTATATCCAGGGTTTCTATAGACCAGTAAGCATCTGTACATGGGCTATCTATTGATCAAATAATTCCCTTTTTACCATTCCATTAGTTCATAAAAGATGTAGTTATACTTTTATACATCATGTTTTCCAATCTCCTATTTTTTAATAAACTTATAGTGTAGTGGAAGCCTGCCTATGAGCTACTATGATCATAGTCGACAAGCACCTTCTATTCCCTTAATAAAACAGTAAAACAGTGCCATGTTTTAAGAGAAACTCTTATTAAGTTTATTGCTTGACTGAAAAACTGACACTTCCAGAATCTATGTGATGCTGCTGTGGCAGGAACTGCCAATATTTACTCACCTGACACAGATTTGCCTTCTGTAATTCTGCTGGGAACCCTGTGAACTTTCAGAGGTGGGTTTGGGTGCTTGGTTAATGCTTAACAAACTCACACTTTTTTTCTAAAAAGCTCCGTGTTTTCGTTTATGCACCCAATAAGAGCTGCATGTAGGATTCCATGACAGTTGAAACAACATACTCAAAACCAAACTAATAAGTGAATTTGACAATTGCTTTTTATCATTCTTTTCTGTTTTGGAGGGGGGCGTGGTACTGGAGATTGAACATGGGACCTTTGTACCAAGCTATCTTCAGACCCTGTTTTATTTAATTTTAACAGGAAACAAAACAAAAAACATAAAAACAATACAGAATTCCACAAAAAAGGAAATTAACATTAATTAATGTATTGCATATTGTTATCTTAAAAGTAGTTGTCTTTAAAATCTACTGTTGATATCTCATGGGCTGCATTTGTCCCATTTTTCTTGTTCCTTCTCCTAACTGACCAAAAAATTCTAGTTATCCTGTAATTTCAGTCCTCCTTTCTTCTGTTCCTTGCTGAGTGGAAGTCTGTTTATCATTCACCATGTAATCTTCTCCTGGATGTCACTGCCTCCCCTCCCTTACTACATCTGTTACAGCTGTTCTTTCCCACATTCATGAAAAGCTTTATCTAAGATCTAATTCTCAACTGAATGTATGTGATATGTGATGTTAACCATAGACCGTAGCACTTAGTGTCAATAATGTAAAATAACATCTGTGATCTCTCTTTCCATGGTAGTAAAATATAGTTTCTCTTATTTAAAAGCAAAATAGTTTATTTCATTTTTTATTTTATTTTAAAAACAAACAAAAAAGGATAAAAACAATACAGAATTTCAAAAAAGAAATAGAAAATTAACATTAGTTATTATATTGCATATTGTTATCTTGAAAGTAATTGTTCAGATTATAAGATTTGGGCATGAAAAATATGATCAAGCTATCAGGCAATGAAACTGAAAACATTGTGTCACAGCAATATATATGCACACATGTTTATAGCAGCACAGTTTGTAATAGCTAAATTTTGGAAACTACCCAAAAGGAAGGGATAAAATGATGTGACATTTTTATTCAATGGAGTATTACTGAGCTATAAGAAGGGTATTTCTTTTTTATTGGTATATGTTTGGGGTACACACTAAATGCATTTATCTTGGAGAACTGGCATTTATACATATTGGGTACACTCCCTCTCTCCACAGTGTCTAGCGCCTGCTTCCTATCATCTCTCTTTTATTTTGTTCTTTAAACTGTTTATACATAATAGAGAGACTATGTATTGTTTAAACTTCTCATTCTGATTTATTGCATTTCGTATTATGGTCTCAAGACCTTCCCATTTTCCTCCAAATGAAAGAAATTTATCCTCCATTAAATAATGAGAAGTACTTTATTGTGTGTCTATAGGTATACATATGTATGTAGATATGTATATAAATATAGACAGAGATATAGATGTGTATACATAAGTGCCATTGATGGGTAGGTAGGCCACTTTCATTACTTGGCTCTTTATGCAACCAGACCAGACATTCTGAAAGATCCTCCCTAAAGATAGTTTCAGGTTTAATATTCACTTTCTTAATGTACTTTGAATTTTGATCTACTTTGCATTCACTGCTATGCCACAAATACATGAAATGATTGTTGACTATACTTAGAATTTCTCCTCTTCCTGGTTCTTACCTCTCATTCTTCAAGGAATGTCACAAATGCTAACTACTTCCTCAAGCTTAATCTTTAAATGGTAACTATAGGTGATTACATTGTTCTGTAACATCCCAGTTGATGGATTATTTATGTCTTGTGTTGTCATCAATTATATACCTATATTATTTATTATACTTTACAATAAATCCAAATAAGGCAAAATTTATGTCTTCTCTTCATCTTTTCTGTCCTTCATATCATATGCATGCTACGTAATAGAGATACTGTGACATCACTGACAAAGGTAATTCAGAATATTCTAAGTAGGGATGGTTTTAGAGGAGTTATATCATCTTTCACTCCAAATAATCAGGTTTTTACTGTTAAGGTAAAGTTTCATCTCTTTTTTTTTTTATTCTCTCAGTATGGTCCTTAAATCAGTCAAACAGCTCACACAACTTTTTAGATTTTGGAAAATAGGTGCCTCGCTTTTCTGAACCATCACTGTATGATTATAAGCTTCTGTTTTGTTTGATGGAAGAAGTATCTTCCTGAGACCATTACCCATAATTTGACAATTGGAAAAAATAAAATACATTTTTCTGTTTCTTTCTTTTTTTTATCTCTTTCACCCTTTATCTTTCCTCCTTCCCTTGTTCTTCTGCTTCCACTTCTTTTTTGCTAAAAGAATAGAACAGTTCTGAACAAACCTAAAAGTTAAAATAAAATAAAAAGAAAATGTATACAGAAGGAGGTTAACAAGTTAAAATGTTTATTTTTAGTGATGAATTATTCAATTAATGATTCATCTTTATACATCAAAACCACACTAATGCTACTTCAATGATTTTACAAGAGTTCATTTCAACATACATAAGAACATAAATGCTAGAGGACAGGATATGCCAAATTTTTTCAGGAGGAATTGTTAGCACATGTGAGGTATTTTAAGAACCACAAAATTGGGCTTGCCTTCTATAATTTCTTGTACTGATCAGAAAGTTATCCAACAATTTTAAATGTTTTGCTAAATATCTATTTGGAACATCATGCATAAAGACATAGAAATACACACAAGACTATATGCAAAGATAAATGCAAACTCATTTATCTTATTTAATTTACATTAGTGTTAAAACTTTTTTTAATACTCAATACCCATCTGGAAGTGAGAAAAATTTAGAGTAGAATCCTGAAAGAGCATGAAATGTAAATTTTATAATATCCATTTCAATATACAAAGCAAATAAGGACAAGTATTAAAGATTATGAGTTTTTAAATTTATACCTAAAATAGCACATAATATAATTATTTATCAATAATTCTCAATAATTCACTAAAAATCTTCATTGGATTATGTAGCTCTTCTATAGTGTTTTATATTTACTTTCAAGTTTTGAAAAAGAAACCTTTAATTTTCTTCCTTATTATTTATTTGGCATTATATCTTAAAACAGATTCTACATAGGAAAACCAAAAAGCAGCATTTAATTCTTAGCAATTTATATTGAAAATTATACTTCTACCAAAATTCTAAGTTTATATTTGTATATTTTTACAATGCAGATATTTACTAACATTTTCGCATGCTAGCAATAGATACAGAGATTAATTCCAGGAAATTTTTTCCGCTGAGTGACATCTCCTACGCTTTTTAGTTTTCATTTTGAGACAGTGTTTGAATTTCTCAGTTGGGACTTGAATTTGTAATCTTCATGCTTCAGATGTGGGCCACACCATGCTTCACTGATTGGTGTAATTGTTTTAATTCTATGGTATTAAAAATGGTGAGAGGATCAGAACTTTTAAATTACCAGCACATATTCATTTATGGAAATGCATAGTCTTGGAGGGCCTCAGGGAGCCAGATTTTAGGTCTTCTTTCTATTAGGAGCATATCCTTGTGTATTTTTAAAGCAAAGTTTGTATATTTAAATGATAAGAATATAAAACTTCTCCTAGTCTATGACAAGTTCAGACTACCCAAGTTTATCCGAGTTGAAAGGGATCTTTTTGAATGGGTTGCAGCAATTTCTGAAAAGTTTTAAACATAATTTATTTTTTTATTTAAAAATAAAAACAAAACAAAACAGAAAACAAGGGAAGCAATAATACCAAAAGCAAAATTCCAAAAAAAATGAGATAAACTAAAATAAACACTAAAATATCACTTGTTGACAAATTGCATACTCATACTGTTGTCTTAGAAATAGTTGTTAAAGTTACAGAATTAAAGCACAGAAAGTGGATATTTAAACCACAAGACTGCAAACAGTTCTGCTCAATGATCCAACATAAACTTAATAATATTTGGTTCTCAATCCTATATCCTTAAACATACACACAGTTATATCCTTTAAAGCACTTTCTTTTCCTCTCTTTTTTACATCAGCTATTACACATTTTGGGTTTTATTACTCATACATTTCTTATTACTTTTTTTAGTTAATAAATTACATATTGTCCTCTTAGAAATAGTTGTTAAGTTAAAAAATTAAAGCACACAAAGTGGACATTCAAACAGTGAGACTGAAAACAGTTCTGTTCAATGATCCAACAGTGGACACTAGTGGGATTGAAGGACCACATATTAACTTGAAAGGGGGAAAATGGCAAAAGGAAAAACCAAAACACAATCTCAAACATCTGGTACACCAGGAGCAAGTAAAGGAGACATTGAAATTGAGGACTTCAAAAGTAACACACCAAAAATAGATGACCATATTGCTGAATCTTTTTTGGATCTTTGAGCAGAATTGTTTGTAGTCTGACTGTTTGAATGCCTACTATGTATCCTTTAACTTTGTAACTTGAACAACTACATCCAAGATGACAATATGTAACTTATAAACTAGTGATTTCTTAGTGTGGTTTTTTCTCTTTTTCCTTTTTTTTCCTTCTTTTTCTTTCTTTTAGAATTCTGTATTGTTGTTACCTTTTTTCTGTTTTGCTTTATTTTAATCAAATTTTTAAAATGTATAATTGCTATTGTAAAAAAGAGGAAATAGGAACTGCTATAAAAGATATAGCTGCATGTATGTTTAGATGTGTGGGACTGATGACCATATTTCTAGGTTCTTGTTGGATTGTTGAACAGATCTGTTTGCAGTCTCACTGCTTGAGTGTCCACTTTGTGTGCTTTAATTTTGTAACTTGAACAACTATTTCTAAGAGAACAATATGTAATTTATCAACTAGTGATTTCTTACTGTTTATCTCTTTTTTGAAATTCTGTAATATTTCTATCCTTTTTCTGTTTTTTTCTCTTTAAATAAAAAAACCAAAAACAAAAGTAAAGCACCAAAAACCTCTGAAAAGATAGCAATAATAATAAAAAAAACTCCATGAGGCTATAGAGGAAATCAAACTAGAAGTACTCTCTCATGTAAAGATAGAAATAACAACCTTAGTAAGGAGTTGCTGAGCGCAGCTAAAGAAGAAATAGAGAAAAAAGTACATGAGCATGGAAAACTGATTGAAACTTTGAATGAACAATATAGAAAACATGCAGAATTCATGAAATAAACTCAAAGAGACATCCAAGAAACAAAAATTCTATTCAAAGCATGCAAAACCCTTTAAATGAAACTGAGGATAGGATTTCAGGCCTTGAGGACAAGATCACAATTAGTGACCAGGAAAGGATAGAAACTTTTAAAAATAACAAAGCAGCATGAAGTACAATCCAACAGCTTCAAGATAATGCCAAGAGAAAAAACATAGTTTTTTATTTTTTTTTATTTTTATTTTTTAGATTTTGAAATCTAGATAATCACCATTTTAAAATATGATAGAAAAACATATTTATATTTATAACTATTTGATATAGTAGATCAAAACCAGATGTCTCAGAGACTGTTATGAAGTTATGAATGTGATGCTAATGTACATTATTTCTCCCCTGAATGTACCATCTTGTCCCCTTGACACACATCTTGCCCCACTGTAGAGGGCTACTTGCTTTAGCCATGTGTAGAGAGCAGACAATGAAGATGATGAAAATTACCACAGAGAATCCAGTGTTAACTTACCTGCTCTCCAACAGCCTCTCTATCCCAGGACAAGGTTATGCTTTACATTCCCTGAGATGCCCTGGAGTTCATTTAAAATAGGCAACCGACTGCGCCTTCTCTATACTCATGTGTTCTATAGTTACAAGTATGTGACTGAAATAGCTGTGTCTGGTCAGATTTTAAAATCTTTATAGTGTCCCTGTTCCCTGAAAAGTACTGGATAACTTTCCTGGACTCAAATAAAGGTGGACAAGAGATGACCGAGTATAGTAAATACCTAGAGTGACGTTATTAATAAGTAGGTGTTACTTTGCTTTGTGCCTACGTATGTTGAGGACGTTAAGAAAAATAGATGCCACTCTGAAAAGAGCATTATTTTATGGCTCTAATGATTAAATGAAGAATTCTTTCTGTCCTCTTAATCTGGAAACAATCTGAAAAACAATTTAATGAGTTCAGGCTAAATCTTGTACTTAAGTTTGACTGATGCAACATTTTCCTGGTTTACTTTTGAAGTCCTATTAGCAAGAAAAATAACATAGCTGACAGTTTATCTCTTTCTTCTGTTACAATTGTAAGGCTTCTGTGTCCACTGTTGGAACAAGCAGATTACCATACAGGGCATCACCTCTAATGCTCATCACCATTATTAGCTCTGGTAGACAAGGTATCAGATGTGCACTTAGTCTTGTATTTCTTCAGAAAACACCAATGCCACCGATCAGCTATTCGCTCTTCTTTGTTGCTTTAAACATTGATTTTGGAATAAGCATTTGTTAATGAATAAACAAGTAACACCATTTATTAAACTTCTGTCTTACTATTTTTCATAAGGCAAGTGAAACTACAGATCATGTTTCATCCAAGGTTAAATGAGGTACTATATTTTTAAAAACTTTTTAGGGTAAAGAAATATTTACAAGTATAGAAGTAGAATCGTTATTCTAAATGTGTATCTACTTAAATTAGGTATCATGAAAGACATGCAGCAATAGCGCTCAAGTAGCATTCAACAAATGTTATAACATATGAACTTCTAACCATGTAATTTTAAGTGGCTATTGTAAATATAATATATTGTGTACAATATGATATATTTGCCCTTTTCTTAATAGTGTCTAAATTAAGAAAATGGATCTATATCAATAAGTATTGAAGTTATGTACTAAAAATTTAATAGAAATAGAGAAACATTTTGTTTGAAAAACACATAAAAATTAACAATTTTTTTCTGAAAATTATTCTTTTTATACTTCACTGATTCTTGTTTGTTGCCATGAACAGTATTTCAAATTATTGCTCTACATCAGGAAAATAAAGTAGAATTTTAATCATCTTAGTTGTAAAGAGATGAGTTTTTAATGATAATTTTAAGCAAAATATCTTAATAAATATCGAAGAAAAATGAAATAATATGCCTGAGTCCTTTATTTATATTTTTTTATGAATCACACTTCTTGTCTTTCAATGGCAGTGAGAGACACTTCTTTACATTTACAGGTTTAAAAAAATAGCCCCCCACCAACCTTAAATTATCAATGAAAAAATTTTCTTATATTACAAACCATTTAAAATGAAATGCTAATTTGCTTATAAAATATTTGGCATAATAAACTCGTACCACAGATGTTGAGAAGAAACAGTATAGTTTAAATGCTTCTTAAAATTCCACTAGAGGGCAACATCGGCCAAGATTTTTGTCCCTTTGCAGTTTCATGGAGGAAAAAAGAAATCTAGCTTTATGCCTTTTCAAGAAAAATAGCATTGAAGCATTTTAGCATCATTCAGCATTGTTATCTTTATGATGCACACGTGATTCTAAATGAAGAGCATCTCACAAAAGATACTTTGATGGGCATTACTATGAAGGAGTTTAATTAGTTACAGTTAATCCTTGTTTTTCAGTTACGGTAATTACAGGGAGACACCACCAAATAAAAAATGCATTATTTTGTATGTAATGAATTTGGGTGGTGAAAGAGCCAAAGCCATATGTGCTTTAAATTATTAATATGTATATAGTTTATATCACTGAAAATAAAGCCATAAGAGACATTGTAGTAAATATAAAATTTAATTTTGGAAAAATAAAAGTATTTTCTCATCACACATCCTAAAGAACCATTTTAACAATGAATTAGGAACACTGAGTGAACAGTGTGTATCTGATTAATACTTCTTATTCTTTGCTGAAAGGGGACTGTACTTAAAGCCCACAGTCTCATGCTTTGTCTGGACTCCCCAAGCTTCTCTGCCTACAGCTTGTCCTCTCTTATCTTGTACTTCTCCATCTGCGTGTCAATATTTTACAAAAGAAAAACATTCTGAGCAGTTGTCCTTAAGACACTGCCACACTAGAAAAAGCTTGTTTCCTTGTATTTCTAAATTCAATTTTCTGTAGAGTTCAAAGTAACTTTGAAAGGTGGGAGTACTCAGTCGGCTTTGCAAAATGATTAAGTATGAGTTAGTAGAATCATATCTACCACTCAGACCATTAACACTGAAATTATACATACAATAGTGTTTCTTTTAAATTCTATATGACATGTGTTATGCAATACAATATCCACTGCAATTAAAAGGCTAATTTTCCCATAATTTTTGTTTTCTAGTAATATTATATTTCAAGTCCATTTCCTATGTCTGCATTATAAAGAAGTGCCCATTATACTAAAAATTTAGCAGAAAAATTTGTATTTAGTTTGATCAAATTACCATTCCATGTACCCATCTGACAGATGTTAAGCACAGTCTATGTATCTTTTTTCACACTCATATTTTTATGTGCTAAGTTTGATCATTTATTCAAACTTCTTAAATAAAAAAATTAAGATATTGATGTTAGCAAAATAGGTAATTAGAGAAATAAATTCACCAAATGAAATATATAAACCAGATGGGGTAACGGTGCAAACATTAGCTCTGAGTAAGACTTCTAAAATTAAGAAAGAAAGCTTTGAAAAAATTTTCAACAGTATCATTTTAACTTTATGTTTTTTAAATTTAGATCATTAACTTCCAAAAATAAATAAGAGAATTCAGCATATTTGAGCTGTCTTTCTCCTCTATGTTTCAATTATTATAAATTTTAATGATAGCATTATATTTTCAGATTGTGAAAGTTTTAATTTAGTTCTATAACAATAATTCCCAAAGTTAAATTTATTTATGTCTTACACTCATTCCTTGTCAGGATTTTAGTTGTGAAATGTTCATTTTAATTTCTTGAATTGCTTGATATCTCCAAAAATAAATTTTCCAAGAAATAGTCCTATATTTTCTAGCTATCTTAGAAATTCCTGTTATCTTTGTATCTCAAAACCAAATGTCTGAGTACTCTCTGAATAATATTCCTTTGTTCTATTAATTTAAATCTAACATAATTCATGAAATCCTAGCAGTATAATTTTAATACTTCTTTGGTTCTGATTTAATATATTTTATACCATTCCTATAAATGTATTTCATTCATATATATATGTATGTGTATATTGTTTATATTTGATACATTTTCTAAATGTGTCAAAAATAAGTCCTAAAGGATTTATATAATTTTGATTACAGCACTCCTAATGTCTCTTTTCTTGAAAATATCCACTCTAATTCAACACAGCTTCTCCCGTCTTTAGTTTCTCTGATGCTCAGCGTAGCTAGCACACACTATCCTTGACAAAAAAAAAACAACTCAAATGTGAATGAAGCCCCAAAATAACCACTAATCTAAAGTGCTTATGTAAAATTCAATGACTTTCCATTCAACTACTACTGTAGGTACTAGCAGAGGCCTTTTAACAAGGAGCTCTTCACCTGTTCACACGAACAGCCATTTTCAAGTTGCAAAACAGGGTCAAAACCCTGGAAGACGTGGTACAGAGAGGCTGAAGGGTTCCCTAGGAGTTCAGATCACTACTCCCTACCTTTTCTACACAGAAGCCTGGTTACTACTTTTTCTTTTAGCTTCCAAAACATAAAATATCACATTCAATCATTTTCTAAGAAAATGCAACTACCATGTTCTTCTGTCCTTCCACTCCCTATGAGAAACAAGTATCATTAAAACTCAAAGTGACTCTTTAGTTGAATAAATCTCAGTATGGCATCTTTCCTGAAGAAGACAAAAGAATAAGTAATTTAATCAAGTTTAACAATTTATAAAGATGAATTGAGGAACTTAACAATTTTAATACTGATTAATGAGAGATAGAAACTAGGGCAATGCAGTACACTGGCTAGCTTTCTCAATGCAGGGAAAAAGAATGTCTGTCATTCACCACTTAAAAGAGAAGTTGATTTGGCTCTCAGTTTTAGTCCATGATAGGCTGGTTCCAAAGCAGAAATATTATGGAGAGAAGGACCAGAAGAAAAAAGTTGCTCACCCATGGTAGCCAGAAAGAAAAGGATAGAGCTAGCAACAAGAATATGCAGTCTTAGGCCACAGGCCCAGAAGCTAACTCTTCTCAGCAAGCCCCACCTCCTACAGGCGCGTTCAGCTTTGAACTTTTTCGTGGATGAGTTCACTAGAGCGTAGAAGACGTACATGAGTCAGTCACCTCCCAAAAGTGTCATCTCTAAACAAAGGAGGCTTTGGAAGAAATTTTAGACCTAACACACGGCAGGTAGTATTTCACAGGGAGCTCTATTTCTACTCCCCTACGCATAAGCACTGCAAGTGGTGAGGAAGTTCTCTGGAGCTGATTCCTATTTTATCACCCTACTGTCAACAGCTCAGGTAGTCTTAAAGAGAGTTTAGCTTCCAGGAGCTAGAGAAGTAGATTAAAGCAAAAAGTTAAAAATGAGAATCCGTAGTCAAGTTTTTAACCACTTACTCTAGTAATATAAGCTAGAAGTTAAATCTGAAAAAAAGTGCCACTCTCTTTCTACACCTTCAAACATAAAACCCAGTGGAATGGCACCAGTTGAGGACCTTATGGATTAACTTGGATTCAGAATCACCTCATTGTTGCAGGGGCCCCACACAAAAGGCTCTCCAGACCAGCAAGTTGAAAGGGAAGAGGGAAAGAAAGTAAAACACAGTCTCGGAGGCCTCCCTCTTACTCTTCTTCTCATGACCATCTCAGCTGCAGAGGTCTCTGAATGGAGGGAACAGAGCTGGGAATGCAATTATTCTTAAAACCGGCAGGGGTGGCTAAAGTCCCTGATGTAACTTCCTTCAGAGTCTGCAGCGTATTGGCTGTGGCCCAAGTCTGATGTGTGGGAGGCAATTTTCTTTAAGAGGTCTCCCCATTCAAACTTCATAATTGCCTATGGCCAAGCCAAAAAAAAAAAAAAAATCACAAAGCAGGTTTTTAAGTGTGGACTCTCCATCCACCATGTTTTCTTTTAATCCTGGTTCTTCATTCAATATTTATTTAGTGTCTGATTTTATGACTCTTCTTTTTGTTTTTTTTTTTTCTGTTTTGCTTTGTTGTTGTTGTTTTGACTTTTTGAGACAGGATTATGCTATGTAGTACACGCTGGCCTTGAACTCACTACATGGCCTGGGTCGGCATCAAACTTGCAGCAATCCTCCTGCCTCAGCTTCCAGAGTGCTGGAATTACAAACGTGTGCCACCTGTTTTCCTTTTCAATCCTTATTTTTTTTATTAGTACATGTTTCACATTCCTTGTGGAGAGCTATATATGTGTGTGTGTAGCACATCTTAACTATTTTCTCATTTTCCCCCTGCCTGGGTCCCCTGCCATTTGTAGATCTGTCTCCCTACTTCCTATTATCTGTCTTTTATTTTGTCCTTTATTTGTACTTTGGGTTTTTCATATAAGAGAAATCATGTAATATTTAAGCTTATGTAGCTTATTTCTTTCACTTAATGGTATGGCTCCTCTTTATTAAATATATTGACTAGAGACTTATCAAAATAACAGACATAGCTCAGGATAGATTTAAAGACAGAAGACAAAATGAGATGCTTATAGAAAAATAAGGAGGCATCCACCTCATAATGGCTAGAGGGCAGCAGTAGACTCCAGAGAATAGAATATGTAAATCTTCAAAATGAATGAGATGATAATGGCTTAGGTAACTAGAGTTCTTACTATAAGCCAATGACAGGCAAGAGATATCTTAAGGAGGCTGAAATGTGAAGACCCATGTGTGCTGTGTATAAATTTTCCAGTTTTTCTAGTAAAATACACTGAATTATAAGATCACATATATTTTAAGGAAACATCAGAGTCAAGTACAGGAACTTGGAAGTAATAAGAAACCAGTAAGTCACATACTCTAGTGACTTCCTCCCTAAAGAGATCACTTCAGTGACCAGGAAATTGTGGTCTTAGAAGATTTGCCAAGCTCTTCATTAGAGAGTGCTCTCTTCCCCTGAAATACATGTTATGTAGAACTTCATATGTAGGAACAAATGGAGAACACTGTATTTCAGTCACACTGGGAACAGTGACTTGGAAAACGGGAGTTGGTAGAGAATGCTGCATAAGGAAACAGAAGGCATCCTGCCTGTTGTCTGCGGACACCTCGTGCGGTTATAAATTCTGTGCAGTATCCGTGTGTAGGTAATGTTTTAATTTTTAATGCTTTTTCTAAAGCAGAAAAATAGTACCCATGAGGCAACTGCTCTATCTTCAAGTGTATGTTAAGTAATGAGTAAATGCAATTTTGTTTTTAAATTCCGCAACCATAACTGCAAATGTTTTCTTCCTAGATTTTTTTTTTTTTTTTTTTCTGTACTGGGGATCAAACTCATGACCTCACGCTTGTCAGGCAAGGCAATTATGCCACTGAACTAAACCCCCAGCAAGATTTTTTATTCTGAAATCTGTAAAAATAATTTAACATACTCTCATCTCTACAATATATGTTAGTACTTACATTCATATATGCATTTCTGGCTTTGATTTTTATTCATTTATATGTAAATTGAGATAAAGTGACCTTACTTCAATATTCAACCTGAATTTTAGGACAACTATCATTTGTCTTTGTTATTGTTTATCATGGAAGATAAAGAGAAAAATCCCATTCTGATCTTGATAACTCAGTACTGAATCTGATTATCCTCAGCAAAATTATGCATAAGGGATCAAAGGTCAGAACTGAACTCAGAACAAATGAAAGGAGTTTTTCTTACCTTACATGCATGCATAGCTCAGGATAAACTGAGAAATATTTGTTTTTGTTTTTGTTTTTGTTTTAAATACATGGCTGTAAGATTTGGTATTTGCTTTTTTGTAATGTACAGTGTAAGTCCATTAGCTTCATTGTCTCTTATTTTTAGAGCATCTGTAAAACAATCCAAGAATATCAGTTCATCACAGTGTTTACAAATAAAAAGAGATTTTTATTTCTCCAATAAGTTGAGAAATTCTCTGTGACATAATTTTGAGATATAAATTCACAAATATATATATATATATATGCATAGAAATTGTTACTTTAAAATTACTGTTGCTTGTATTTTAGCAATCATATTAGTTTTATAAAAGAAACATAAACATGTGTTTCAATAATCACCCAAAAGACAGGTTTGTGGTATCATTCAATGACTCTAGCTTAGTAGAACCTGTGCACTTGCATAGTTTCAACCAGTGTAGCAAGAGCAACAATCAAACCAATGTGTTATGACTTGTTAAAATGCTCTATACATATTCTAGTGATAAAATAGGTTTTACTTATTTATTTTTTATGGAGATTAGATCTCACATTGTAGCTCAGGCTGTCATTGAACTCAAGGCAATTCTCCTGCCTCATCCTCCAAGTTCTGAGCTTACAGTAGTATGTCACCACACCTGGTGAGACAGTATTTTCAGAAAAAGCATACTTTATTTGTGAGGTAATAAGATAGAGGCCATTAGGTATTCTTTTCATGTAAATTAAATTATCAACAGACTAGGTTCATCGTCATTATACCACTTAAAATTTTGCTATTTTAGCTTATTAATTCAGATTCATACTTAATTTTTTTCTTTTTAGACCTGCTTTAAAATGTTTTTTTGCATTTATCATTTAGTTTAAAATAAGGCATTATTTTTTTCACTAAGAGCTATACAGTTTAAATATAAATTTTGCTATTCAGTAGAATTCAATAGTAATCAGTAGCATTTTTCATTTTAATCCCTAACTGGCATACACTTTCACTGACTCACTAAATATCTTAATATTTTCAGAAAATTTAAATTTCACTGCCTTTATAAAAAATGGGGAATTTCTTTCTGTCTAAGGAAAATAAATATGAAGATCATTTCACACCAGTGATATGTCTTAATTACTAAGTCTTACGAACCTAATCAAATGTTTAAAAATGTTCTATTTTGGTCACATAAGATAATTCAATAAAATAATAGTGAGTTTTCCTATTTACTTATAGGATTAGACCAGACACTAAAATTGTATGGCAGGTGATACTACAAAGCTAAAGTGAAGGCTTAAAGTTGTCTTAATAATTTAAAAAACTAAAAAAAAACAAAAACAAAAAAAAAAACTTTAGATATTAGACATAGTACTTGGTAATGGACATTAAGATGTCAGCTCAAACTTAGCAATACTCTGGTCTTTCTTTGCAGGTGAGAAAAATAGATAAAGGGGTTTTAGAGAAAAATCTTAGCAGCAGTATTTTGGTTTTCATCTGTGCTCCATTCAAAGAAAAGATTTGCACATGCTGGTATAGATTAAAGAAAATAATCTTTCTTCTACTTTTCTAAATTCTTCAGTGGGATGCATTGCCATAGGTATCACAGATTAATGGGAGAAAAATAAGTGTTTACCAACCATCATGTCTGTATGGAAGACCCTTAGGAGCTGAATAATTCTCAAAGAAGCTTGTTTAGCATTGTAAATAAATGACAACAAATTTTAGGAAAGGTTATGGGACAAAAGAAAAGGACCCTGAGCCTCAAGGAATAAATAGCAAACTGGAAAGGTAAGCGAGTGGAAAACTAAGAGTATGCAGAGGCTAGGAAGTTTCTTTATGTAGATTCTTCTAGTTCTGACATGAAACTAAAGGATACACTTCCTTGTAGAGGAAGAACAGGAAACTATATAAATTTATGTCCTGCTTTTAGGTAATTAGAGAAGAGAGAAAAGAGCTTTTTCTGGTTTTTGCAGCAGATCCATTGTTTTCAGCAAAAGCTAAACATTATTCCAGAGTAAGATTGTCAGTGGGACATTCTGCTATCCTTCGCAGGTGAAAACACAATTGTGAGCTAGCCATTAATAATTGCCTAGGAAGCCAGCTTCACTTAGTACTTAATTATGAAAGTGATGTGGAAGAATAAAGAATTAGTCTATGTATTTTCTTTTGCATCCAACATTTTTTCCCCCATCAAGCAGAATTTAAGAAAAATAGGCTTGTTCCTAGGAATAAACAGATGAACAAGGTTCACGGTCAGTCAGAAGTGAACAAATAATTATGCTTGTCATGATATATCCTTTAATAAAAATATTATTTCTGCAAAGATCATAAGGAAAGAAGTCAAACATGTCTGGACGGGTCATGAAAGATTTTGCAGACAAAATAAGAGTTTAGTGAACAAACATAAGTGTTGTATTTGAAGGTAGTCCTTATGTTTACCTTTGTACATTACAGAAGAGAGATATTTAATGGTCAGAATCATTTGCATATAAAAAGCTATAAAAACTATTAAAATACAGTTATAAAAGTAATCAATAAATCTTTACAAAATGCTAATCACTCTTCCAAAAACTTGCACTGAATTCCCATCATAAGCCACTTTTTCCCCTCTTTTCAGTACTTTCGTGAACACAGACCCTTTGCACTGAGCTACTTTCACAACTCTTTATTTTTTATTTTGAGACAGGGTGTTGCCAAGTTGCTAAATCGCATAAGTTTGACTCTAACATGTGATCCTCCTATCTCAACTCCCAAAGTGCAAGGATTACAGGCCTACATCACCACATCCAGTACTATAAGACTTTGCACTGAAAATATTATTCATGTTTGATAGCTGAGATAACAGAGACATTAAGAGAGTAATATTTTTCCAAAGATACATGGCTATTAAGCATCCAAACTAGAACTGAACCTAGCTGAGTGTCTCCAGAGTCTGTTGAAGATACAGTAGGGAAATTTTTTGCTTAGGAGTTTACTTTCTGATAGGAAATCTTTTAAGTCAAGAAACCAACTGAATGTGAGATATAAGAAATAGACATTAAGAATGATGTCCAAGCTCATGTCTTTGATGACTCAGTTGAAAATAAGACTTACTGAGATAAAATATGGTAAGGTTGGGTGTTAGCGACAAGAACATACAGTGTACTAATTCTAGGACATATTAATTACCAAATGTCTGCACAATTCTGGTCAATAGTGGCAGTTTGACCCTGAGTAGAATATCAGGCATTACAGTGACTCTTTTTTGACAGCTGTAGTATGGCATGAGATTGTTATGATCATTCAATTAAATTTTTTGAAAAGCAAGCAATAACATAACTTGCTCATAGTATCTATTATTTGTGTTGGTTAAGACAGTAAGTCATAGATACAAACTTTAAACTAACTCTAAGCAGAAAGAAGTGAATATAAAATTGTTTTCTTTGAGATTAGCTTCAAATTTGAAGTGAAAATAGTGTTTCAGCCTTTTTTAGTGTAGAAACTATGTACATTTTACTTTTAGTATCTTGTAGAGGTTCAATTACATGTATTTTTCAATATATTAAAGTTATTGTATTTACCATATTGTGATAAATATCACTAAGAATGATCAGAGAAAAATTGTATGGAGTTATACATGATTAAGTAATTAAAGTCTTTTGAATTGAAGTGTACATTCTAATTCCGACAGTACTAAAAACAATATTGTGAGTCATTTTATCCAAAACACTTGATTCCATAATTATCATTTTATTTAATAAATAGTTATTAATATTTCCTACATAGTAGTCACTTACTGCAATACAAAATACATAATAATCAATGAAATGGAATTTTCTCCCTTAGAAAATTCAGAATCTTGCATAAAAGTAAGTCAGTTTGATAAGTATAGGTAAACTGTGTGATTTGCATCAATACACTCAACTCATATCTATCAATTGGTCCTCATTCATAGCAAAGCAAAGAAGTAAATTACCCACATAATATTGCTTCTCAGATTCTCTGCTGACAGTGAATTTTCACCTTTAAATTATAAAAGCAGTAGTCTTTTAAAAACCTGTCCAATTTTTCTAAATTATATCCTAATATATGAACCTGAAATTCTTGTGTCATTTTAAAATAAATATTATTACAGTAATAGTTTAACCAACAGAATGACTAAATCTACAAGAATAAATGTCACCTTTCTTAGCCACTTAAGTTGTAAATAAGGCAGAATCCAAAGCTGTGATTCTATTCGTCATGGATTCACCTTCACAGGGATGCTAATAATGGAAAGTTTTCTTGGTAAGTGACTACATCTTTACTAGGCAGAAAAGAAAGGAATAAAATGTCCAGTGTTTCATCATCACTTTACACATGTCTTACTCCATGCCACAAATCAGACAATGAGGCCTAAACACCCCAATAACTCTATCAGTCCTTATGATTTTCTAACATAAAGCAAACTTCAGGTCATTTGATGGAGATGGATGCTGTTCTGCCATCAAAATCCTGTCTCCCTCCACAGTGAACTTGGAAAGCATATGAGATAATAAATGTGTATCTCTAATTGTTGGTCATGTCTTTGAAAGCAGTTTGATCTCTTGACTCATAAATGCCTTGTACCTAAAGTCTGGATCCCTAACCTGGTCTGTCTGGAATTCTCTTTCCCTTTCTCTGTCTGGAAGGACATTCTTTCTCCAGGTTTGCACTCTTCAACATGAGCAAATTCTGAAATTCCTATCCTGTCTTTCACTTGATTTCCAGCCCTATATCTATGGTTATCTATGAGTCTTTCTGTCTCACAGGACTCTTCGTTTCATAGAGAATGTACCAAAAACTAGACAGTGTTTGTCCCCTCAGTTAAGCCATCACAAAGTTTCCTTTTTTCCCCAATGCAGTGAGACTGTGCATGTTAAATCCTTAATTTCTTTCCATTTTTCCTTGCTCCTTTTCAAAAATGATATCTCAAGCTTCTGTTTTTCATTCCACTTCTATTATCTTCCCATCACTGTATCATCTGAGTGGGATCTTTATCATTCATTCCAAGAGTTATATCGAAGAGTAAAAAACTCAACTACTATGACATAAGCAAAGACAAATATGTTGATCACAAAAATAAGAGTATATTGTATTCTACAGAAGGTACTTAAGGTAGTGGTCAGAGCAGGGTGAGAAGCCAGCTCTGTTCCACACAAGTTTTCTGTGTAATTTTCTTCCTTGTGGCCTTCAATATTGTGGAGTATTTGTGGAATGATAGACAAACTCTTGACTCAGTCATGTTGCATCCTAGCCTGTGGAAAGCAAAGAAAAGAGGTGTGGAAAATTGAAGCAAGAATTTGGGAGCTTCATATACGACTTTTCATTACATGTATTCCTTTAACAATACCATAGTCATCTATCCCATCAGCTGCAAGAGAGCCTAGAAAATCTCCAGCTGCCAACCACTGGCAGAGCTAAAGCAGGTATCATGTAGAAGAAAATAGATATGAGGATATGATTAATGATTTGTGCTTTTGATCAGACATAGCTGTCCAGCTATGCCATAAACAATTTTTTCCATATTTATTCTGTGATTCTGTGGTTTCAAAATCAAATCCATTTCCACTTAGGTTGCTGGTTGTTTAATGGCCTTTGCTATCTCTACTTTCTAATTTTTTTCTTTTCCATTCATTTTGTATTTATTTGCTATTTTCTTAGCCCTTTTATCAACTATCCTTGTTATTTATATGTGTTTTCAGTTTTTTTGTTCAGGTAATAATGCACGTTACAGCTCTTTGCAATAGACAGTGCCTTTCAGTACATAATTCAAAATAAGTAAAATCAAAACAAAAAAACAAAGAAAAATTGAACACAATAGCTTAGTTTTTGATGTAAGACTGACAGAATCTACACTTTTGTCTGTGTCCTAACAAGGTGTTACAGCATTGGAAAACCAAGTAATCCCTTCCTGCCTATCATAATAGCTCATGGATGACAGCCCTATATCAAAAGGCGGATTAGTGAGAGAAAATCATAACAAATTAATTTGATCATAGATTTACATGACAAAAGGCTTCGGATTGAAGGTTCCAAACCCAAGGTGAACTACCAATTTTCATGCTTAAATTCTATGAAACAAAGCCTGAATGTATAGAAATGTAATTGGACAAAAGAGGTAGGAAATAGGGTGCATAGCCTTCTTAGGCTTATCCCATCGAGTTTTATGGTTTTAGATTCCGACTGGCTCTTAGTTGGAAGCATTTCTCTCTCCCATACATGGGGCTAGATAGATCATTTTCTGAAATGGGCATCCTTAGGATTTAAGTCAAAAAAAGAAGACCAGGGAATTTCTTTGTGCCAGTGATTACACAAAAAAGGAAGGAAAAACTTAGATTAGGGTAATATTTTTAGGTTTTTATGGGTAGCTTTTGGGAAAAGGGTTTCTGGTGTCTATGAGCATTCTTAAAGAAGAAGAAGTCACATTTCCATTGCATATATTGAAGGAAAATAAGGAAGAGAGAGACAGGAGGCAGGGGATCAGTGAAACATGGCTTCTAAGCCTGCTTCAGAGAATTTCAATCTGAGGCTTCATTTCCTGAGTCCTAATGATATATAAGAAATAAAGGTAATATATTAGAATTAATAAGCACATACATGATTACATGCATATAAACTTAATCCAACATCAGCCTAAAACACTGATACATTGAGATTTCAATGAATTGAGTTAACGAATATCTGATTCTTTTGAAGCAATAGTAGAACATAGAATATACATTATCTATCTAAACATTCACTCAAGAACCAGAATTCTTGATGTAAGTACTATTAGTATGAAATTATTATCTCATAAGATCTTTAACATTTGAGAAAAGCAAAAGAAACCATTAAGATTTTCATAATGTGGGCTGGGGATTTAGCCCAGTGGAGTAAGTGCCTGCCTGGAAAGACAGCTTGTGAATTTGATTCCTGGTTAAAAAAATAAAAATAAAAATAAAAGATTTTTATAATGTGAAGAAAAGACATAACATTTGTTTTAAATGTGATAGGAAAAATATCAAAATTTACTAGGCTGTGTCCAGTATGTCTGTTGAAAGCAAGATACTAGTGGAAAGGAGGCATGATTTTTAATAGGAAAGAGTAATCAGGGACTGAAATATTTATGAAAGATTAATAAAAATTATAGTCATAGCTAAAAGTTGTTTTATCACTTTTCTTAAATTGTAGTGGCACAGAGTGACTAAGTTAAAGATTTGATCATAAAATTGGAGAAAGATTTATTTATAATACTTAATCCTAAACTATGATATGTATTTCACTGACATATTTGGGAAAGAAGGGTGAGAATGAGCTGATTCAACTATAGAAATGGGTCTGTGTTTTAATAATGTGAATAAAAAATATCTCAGTGTACTTAAATCTCTCACGAAATCATCTCTATAGATGAATCACATTGATAAAATGTTTAGTCCTTGCTGGGTTTCATTGTATTTTTCCTCTCTTAAATACCTGGGTGTAAAAATTGAAGACTTAACCTAATATAATTAAGACAGAATTCACACAGTTTAAAGATAATAGGTAAAATTGTGTTAGACATCCAGCTGAGCTCCACTTTAACAAAGTCTATTTTTCTTTTGCAGAACAAAAGAAATGAGTTCACTTTAAGCGTAAATCTTTAAGTCTGTTACAATTTCTGTTCATACTCTGCCTGGCATTTTCATTGGGAGGCTGTCGATTTCTTTCTATAGATGGATTTCATTATTCAGACTCTACCATCAGTAGAATACATTATAAATTATGCAGAGTGTGATAATTAGTCACAGGCATGAATATAAATAAAACTTCATAACCAATAAAAGGCTATAAAAACTGGCAAGTAAAATTAGTTACTGTGTGCTAAAATAGGAAATGTTTGAAGGAAAAAAATGATCTTATGCATCTCCTTTGTGCTAAGGAGTAATTGCTGAATTACGCATAGATCTGTGATCACGTATGTATATCTTGTTAGAAATAAAATAAAATAAAATATTATATAATGCGAATGCTCCAGAATGACCTAAGAACAAAAGAAGCCTAATTCCATGAAGGTAAATGGTTCTTTTGTTAAAGCAAAGCTGATAACAACCTTTCCCCTACACCCTAAGATAAGCTTCAATTTTTTGAAATGTTCATGGATTTCCACATTTAACTTTCTCAGTAACAAATTTTAAAAATAACATTGAAGAGTCTTAGCAATGCATGTTCATTTATCAAATAGCATGTGCAGAATCATTCACAAACTGGTTTATTTCCTGTAATTTTCTAGTTATTGAAATTGCCATTTCAGCATATATATATATTTCCCCCCCCACTGTATACTGTGACATGTACTGAGATGAAAAAATTTACTTACCCACCCAAGAGAGGTCAACATAACCCAGAGAAAAATTGCATATGAAGTGTGCCCTTCTAGAAAGGAAATGCTTTTTAGACCCATATTGATTTCAGTGAATCGCCTACAGATATACTTGAGAAATTGTATTGTAAAGGTTAAAGCAAGGGTAGAATTCATTTGAGTAATAAATTCTGACATATGCTATGAAGCCCAGTTCACTGCACCAAATAATTAAAGTGTATATATAAAGTATACCAATTACATCAAAAGGGCTAAGAAACATTGAAAAAGATGACTTTCTAACCACTGTGATGTTTCTTTGATAAAAGAGTGTTTGACAACTTAAAAGTAAAGTCAGCTTCAAAATCTTCGGAAACCACTGCAATTAAACCCAGATTATACTGTCAATGAGAACAAATTGGAATCTATACTTATACAGCATTTGGGTACCTTGTGTTGTATGTATCTTCAGACTTTTTTTTTTCTACATTATGATTTGCTTACATTTCAATGTCAAAGAAGTCAAAATGTCTACTATAAATGCAAATGTCCTATTCAGTTTTTAACAGGAAAACTAGAGACTGTGGATGTTAGTATTTAGGTGTTCTGTGTCAATAAAAGCATGCTGAACTAAATATAGAACAATAACATTATGAAATGCCTTCTATTACTTATCCTCAGAATCAAAAGTTAACCCTTAAATGTTTGTTGAAAGGCCTAATTCCAGAGAATTACCAACTCGATTGTCTTAATTATATATGCTAGAAACTATTAAAGGGACTGAAATAATAAATGTTAATCATTGAGTTACTTAGAGTTTCACTTAAAATGAAAATTATTTTCAACTGTGTATTCCCTATATTTATTATCCATCCTAGATATGAAACTGTCCAAAAGACCATATTTAAATTGTTTGACATCTACCAGTTTTTATCCTTTCTCCTTTGCATATTTTCTACTTTGGATCATAGAATATTTATAGTCTTATTTATGTTCCATCATCATTTATTTCTTGATTTGAACTATATATGCTATTTAAGTTGCACTTACAGGTTGGGCTAGAAATTATCAATGAAATCTATAGGTACATGTAACAATATAACTGCTCTGTCTGTGACCCTCTTCTGATGTGCCTGTTGAGTCCTTTCAAATTTTAGTAACCAAACTTAGTTTTTGAGCTTAGTTCCTAGCTATTTATCCATAAGTCATTCCAGATTTAGACTCACTGGCAGTATAAGAACCTAGTCAGGCTGCTTTCTCCATTATCCACTGAGTGATTGAAGAAACTCAAATGTGTGTGATGGGAACAGAGCTGACTGACTGTACTAAATAAATAAAATTTCCTGGAAGAACTGAGGAAGTGTTCACCAATTCTACTGGCAATTAGGAAAAAAAGAATTGGAAAAGATTTCAGAAGGACAAATAACATGTGAATTATTTTTTAGAGGTTGTAGGACAAGAGAATAAAAATGAATAAAAAAGGATAAAGTGTAGGTGAATGTTATGATACTAAATAACCCCACTCATGTACTCAGGGTGTCTGGGAAACAAAGGGCACAAGGTATTTGAAAAGCAGTTTCTTCACAACTGATGGCTGAGAAGTGAGAGTGAAGACAAATCAAGCAACACATGTTGCAGCATTCCAGGTGCAATGTCTTATAACGGTTTCTAAGGAGAAGATTAAAAAGTGAGTTTGGTCTGTGCTAATTCAGTGCCAGGTTGGCGAATCTCTTTTCCTAGGCTTTCATTATTGATGCATATGTTTTCTGCCTAGAACCTAGTGCAACATTATCAGGATGTAGGCCCATAAAAGCACTACTGTATTTTCCTAAGTTCCAACTTAATTGGTCAGTAACTTGCTTTTTAAAAAATCTTATTGTCAGGTTTCCATTCCTCTTTTTCCCGTAGATTCTAGAATTATTACAGCCCTATTTGGGAGCAATCCATGCTTTCCTGTCTGAATACATTATCCCAGATTATAGGCATACTTAACATAAATATTCTTTATAACATAAGGAATAAGATTTAATACATCGAAGGAAAAGTATACCAACACATCAATACCTTTACACTGTAGATTTAGAGTATGATGTGTTTATGCAATGATGATACATTAATATATATTTGAGCCACTTCATGTTAAAATGATCCCTAAGCGTTCATACAAGAACATATCAAATTATACTGTATCAGTAAGAAACCTGAATCCAGTGATCTGAAATTGTTATATATGTGTCTTGGTCACTTTTCCCATCACTGGAACACAATATCCAATACTCTTAATAAAAATGAAGAGAGATTTATTTAGACCCACAGTCTCACTTTTCTGGTTTATTTGTTTGAGACAGGGTCACAATATGTAGTTCAGGCAGGTCTTGAACTCACTGTGTAATAGAACTCACTGAGATCTTCCTGTCTCAGCCTCTCACATCCTGGGATTACAGGTATGTGACACCATACCCTATCTAGGCTCACAATTTCAGAAATTCCTGCAAAGTTGCAACAGCAGAAATGGCAGAGTTGAAAGGGTCTGGGCAGTGGAATTCTGCCTGTGTCATGGCAGCCAGGAAGTAGAGACAGATGAGGTGACCCCTGGAGAAAGATATATCTATCCGGTACAGGACCCAGTGACCCACCTCTAACAATGACCCCACACATCCTACCAGCAAATCCGCTAGGAGTTCTCATTGCCCACTTCCCTTCCACAAGCCCACCCTACAAATTCATGACACTTTGGGGAGACAGTCCAGATCCAAACCACAATAATATGCAATAAGGAATCCTCTCTAACAATGGGATAATGCACCTAACCTTTATATTTTAAGAGATGTATGGCTTAAAGGTCCAAATGTATATTTAACTTACCTATAAAAATCTCATCTTCAAAATTAAAAACTGTACTGAACCATATTGTGAAATCTACTTAAAGCAACTTTTCTTCTAACACATACTAACTTGCTGAGAAGATAGCCTGTTCATTTTTTGACCTTTCCTATTTGCAGTTTTCTTTCCTTAGTGCTTCAAGAAAGGTTTTAAAATCATGTTCTTGTATATATGATAAGCCATTTCGCATCTCTAATTGATAATAAAGAAAGCATAATGTTCCAGAATTTATTTATTACTCATACCCCCTCATTGTATCTATTAAAAATGAAGGATTTACAAGCTTGTTGGTAATCTTTGTTAAAAAGCAGATTCTATGGTTGACACAGGAAGTTTAGATGCTTTTAAATCTATTATAACATGATCATGGTTTACTTGTCTGGCACCCAGTATCTCCAAAAGAGCCCCAAATAAAAACACAATATTTGTGAACTTGAATAGGAACAGTGATATACCTTTATTTCTACCTAGCCTTATTAAAATGTAGCATTTTATAATAATGAATATAAAAATAAATCACAATACTATTCACAGTACCAGTGACTGCTACTAATAAAATCAGTGATTATTTTTATTATATTACCATTGCTATGAAAGTGTCAAACTACCATTAATGCATACTCCTCAGTAGTTCAATATTAGTGTAATTTGATGTGCTCTCAAATCTGTTAGAACACTTTATATAATGTTATTAAAAGAACTTTAATTACTATATCACATATTTAAAATTATTTTCATTAATTTCAATACTAATTTCATCATCTTTCTTATTCAATAATAATATCCTTAAAAGGTGATCCATAGGCTTCACTATTCCACAACAGATGTTTTTGGTTCAAAAGACATTTAAGAACATCTCTACTAAAAGCAAGCCTTCTAGTAAACTCTAATGTGAGGTTTTCAATACCTTAGCAATGACACCCTACTAATGTTGTTTTATGTGAGAGTTAATAAGAAATCCTTGTACCTGTTTCATGTTCACCCCAGAAAAGAGCAATTAGAAGGATATTTTCTTTTTTAAATTAATTTTTATTAGGCTAACTAATAATTTTTCATTTTCATCTTTAATTTTTTTATAACTGATACATATATGTAGTACAATATGATTGTCTTCATCATAGGGAGCTGATATGTGATTATGACATTTCTCAATTCTTTTTAAAAAATTCCCTCCACATGCCCATATATTACATGCTTGTGATACATGGTGATCTCTTCTTAGGGTAGGGATTTTGTATATATAATCAACACATCTTAAAAATAACCTTTTTATTAATCTTTTTTCCCACTCCTTTCTTAGCCCTCCCTCTGACATTCAATTTCCTTGCCATATGCCAAAGATCCATCTCATTATTCTCTGCTGTCTTGCAGTTTCTTTACAAGCCAGGACTACATTATTCAGGATGTGTGTCTGCTTCACTGTACTTAACACAGTGGTCTCAGAGTGTCTCCATTTTCTGCCAATTGACTGAAATATATCCTTCTTTATGGCAGACTATTGCTCCATTATTTAACAATACCACATTTCTTTACACAATCATCTGCAGATGGACATTCAGTCTGCTTCCAAACTTTAGCTATTCTAAATTGTGCTGCTATAAATATAGGTATACATGTATCACTGTGATATGATGCTTTTAGCTCTTTTGGGAAGATTTCTAGAAATGAAATAGTTTAGTCAAATGGAATTCTAGTTTTAGATATTTTAGGAAACTCTACACTGATTTCCAAGGTGGATGCACCATCGTACACTTCTACTAACAACAAAGGACTGTTTCTTTTTCCTCAAAGTTTCTCTAGCATTTGCTATTATTTGAATTATTGATGATAGCCGTTCTTACTGGAGTGAGATGGCATCTCAGTGTTGCTTTAATTTGCATGTCTGAAGTGAGCAGAGATAGTGAACAGGTTTTATGTATTTATTAGCCATTTTTACTTCATCAAAGAAAAGTCTATTTCCAATTTTTGATTATGTTTCTAATTTGAGAAATCAAAAATTTTGAGTCCTCATTATAGTCCAGATATTTACCTTAAGTCTAATGAGCAGCTGGCAATTCTTTTCCCTATTCTATGTGTTGTTACTATGCCCTGTTGGTTTGTTTCCTTTGCCAAGCAGAAGCTTTCTGATTTGATGTGATTCCATGTATCAGTCAGAGTTCATTAGAGAAACAGATTTAATGCAAGATGTACAAATGTATAATTTATGAGACTGGCTTACAATGCTCACCCACAGAGTAGGTGTGGAAGAGTGCAGAAGGCTTGTTGTGACTAGAGATACGAAGTCAAAGGTTGGACCATAGTGTCCTGGGAGGCCAGATCAGGAGGCCAAAGGATCTGTGCTGGAGGCTGAAAGTTCTGTATTGGAATCCCGGAGATGATGTTCAAGGTGAAGGTGAAGACTGAAACTCCTCCAAAGAAACAGAATTGAGCCTTCCTTCTTTTCCCTTTTATGCCATTCAGATGGGGCCCATTGGTTGCTGTCACTTATGCTGAGTAAATCCCAGTGAAACTTCATAAGTCGCCTCAGCCACACCTAGAACTATGCTGATCCAATTTAGTAGGCATTTTTTACTGAAATTGACAAAGTCAACTATTATATTCCATTGGTTGATTCTTGGTATTTTTTTGTGCAACCAAGCTTCTGTTCAGAAAGTCTTTATACCTATGACTTCAAGAGATGTATCTGTTTTGCAAAAAAAGATATTTTCTGTAGAAATTATGGAACTATAATAAAACCATCTTAAAGCAGTCTGCTTTCTATTATCAACATACCTTAATGACTTGAAACAAAATAATAATAAGATATTCCAAAATACTCTCTCCTAAAAATATTGTTTTCTAAATTCTAGACAATATATTTGTTGTAATCAGAAGTTACAAGGAAATTGATTTAATACAGAAGGCATATGTTACAAGAATATTTTATAATATTAACCCAAAGAGTCAAATGCAGAAGAGTGTAGATCTGTCCACATACTAAAGACCCAAGAAATCCGGATGAGGGTCCAAATGCCATGGTGATATCCTGCACAAGTCCAGCTGGAGGCCTAGAGCCCGTGGCAATGTCTCATGCAAGTCTGTATCAAGGTTCTGCACTGAGACGGTCCAGAGGTCAGTGGTGGAAGCTAGAAAGTCTGTGCCAGCAGACTGAAAGGTCTGCACTGGAGCCAGGAAGCAATGCTTAAGGTAAGGACTAGAGCTCCCAGAAGAGACACGTGGCCATAATGAGCCCACGGCCATAATGAGCCATAGCGAGGACCTGAGCTCCTCTGACAATGAGAACAACTGAGTTCATAGCAGGAAAATCAGCATGGGGGAGCTTTTCCCACAGAATCAACAGCGTACCTCCTTCCCCACCATTTCTCCTTTTATGGTTTTGGCAACAATGCTCAGGTGGTTCTTCCACACTCAGAACCATGCTGATTCAACTGGGTGTTAAGAGCTGACTGTTAACTAATCCACCACAATATCTGATTATAATTATTTCTGTTACTGTAACAGTTGTTTCAGTGCATAACTTGGGAATTTCCTTAGTTATAAACTATGCAGATACATTAAATGTTAATAATATATTTGGAAGCTAAAAATTAGTCCTTTTTGTTATTCTTTAAAATTAAATAGAGTACTTAGGAAATTAATACAAAGAACCATCAGTTGTACAATCAGTGTCCCAAGAGCCAGAAACAGCCTCATGCAGACCAACCTACATGTATTCATTTCAAAGGTAAGCTGTGTAAGAGTTTTGAAATGTCCAAGTTCACTCTGGCTGCAGTTCATACTTCTGACTCCTCAAATCTTTAAATTCCTACCTTTAGAAGTTGATTTGATATTTATGGACCTAAATGGAATAAAATTTTTTGAAAAAAAATTAAGTTGTTTTAATTCTGTCATTCTTTTATAATGTTTCTTTATATTATTACTGAAAATAATTATATAAGTATCAAAAATGACCTACTTATGGAGTCCCATATGTGACATGTTGCACTGAGGGCTCATCTGCCTCAATTTTGCTGAATGATAAGAAGCTTTGCAAAATGATATGGTGATTAAAAAGTGGAACTTCACAAGGAAAAAAATTAGAGTCTTCTGATTTGCTGTGCTAGTCTTTCTAATCAAGATACTAATTTGTCTTTTAGAAAAAAGCATTCTGTAGTCAAATGAGTTTAGAAGATGCTACATCAAACAAACTTCTTTTGTGTAGAATTCAAGAAATCTCTAATGTCATCATGTGTTCCAAACTCCAAGAAGTAGATGGTGCTTGACGAACTTATTTGAGCTAACAAATTATTTCATTTTTCAAGGAATACTTCCTAGATTTAGTTTGGCACCACACATTAAATAAACAAAATTTTTTTAAAACTCCATGTACTGCCTAATTTAAAGTTCAAAATAAAGCTTGCCAGATATGGTAGCCTTCTACCATATACATACGGCAGTGAGAATCGAACTCAGGACCTCGTACTTGTAAGGCAGGTGTTGCATCCCTGAGCTAAATTCTTGGCTCTAAGACCACGTAATATTGATTGAGCACTTATCATGTGCTCTTATAGGCACACTGACTTGTTTTTATTTCTTCTTCATCTGACCACTTGAAATCAATATTATTATTTCCTAAAAATGAGAAGATTGAGGAATATTAAAGTGAAAGTATCTGTCTAACATCAGACAAAAACAAGAGTAAAAACAACCTTGTAACTGTGAAGGCCTCCATATCTCAAAGATCTTTGATTTTTAGTTCTACATTTATGACATGTAATTTGTTGCTATGTAAACAATTTCTTCTGACAAGAATTCCTTTAGATTCCCACTCAGTAGATGAGTGATTTTGCTATTATCATTGGGTTTGTACATCTAAGTGCGATCTGGTATAAACACTGAAATAGCATGAGTTCACCTCTTTCTCTATTATCTAAGATCTGCCACTCGAAAACTTTAATCATATCATTCCCATCAGATGTAAAATGAAATAATTCATACTGCTCTTGTTCATATTAATAAGTGCAAGGTAAAGGTGCTTTGTAACTGTTAACTATTCTCATATATGTATTATCATTCACTAATTTGTCAGATTCAGGATGGGCTGGCATATGCTTCTCAAACATGTGAATTATTCCATTGTTGAAAATAGGAACATAGAATTCAATAAAAGTCCATGATACAGATCTTGGTATTAAATATGAGTATCTTTTTGTTGTTAACTATGATCATCTTAACAGATTTTATTTCTAAAATAGGCTATTTTGGTGTCTTGGACCTGCTATAACAAATTACTAGACCTTTGGCTTAATTCCACTGAAAATTATTATTTCAGAATTCTGGATGCCAGGAGTCCAAAATGAAGGTGCCTGTAGAATGAGTTTCCTAGCAAGAATCTGCTTCACTTCCCTTGCCCAGCTTCTGGGGGCTGCAGGTGCAGGTGATATACTTTGCCATAGGCTCTACCATTTCCCTGCCTGCCTCAGTCTTCCCATGACTCTTGTCTGTGTCTCCACTGAGTCTGTGTATCTGTTACTTTCTCATAGGACATGTCATTAAATTTAGGGCCCAGTCTAAATGTAAGATACTTCTGGCTTAGTTCCGTCTCTAGACTGTATTTCCAAATAATAGTCCAGTGAGCACCAGTTTCAGAGGTTAGGATTCAGACTTGCACTTGGTACAAGAATCAGTTCTACCCACTACACATGTTTTTTTAATTAATAATAATTTGTCAACTTATGCCTGGAACACTCCACAAATTTTATTTTCAATCATTAACATCTTCTACTCATCTGGCTAAACCTGGTTTTCCTTTTCTAATAAGTTTATAAGTCTTTGTTTCAAGGACTTCTCTAAGCTCTACACTAGACTTGGTAACTGACCACCATATGTTCTAAGCCATTAAATGTGTGTTATAATTACTTGTTTAATGACCACTTTCCCTAGGAAGACCATATGCTTTGTCTGCATAGGAACTGTCTCATATCTATATTACTTGTGATAGCTTAAATCAAGACACCAAATACATGTTCTTCCAATCAAAATGAAATAAAACTGGGAGAACTATCAGTGGATCAAACTGTGAGTGCTTGAAATATGCTTCCATTTCAGAAGAAAGTGAACTAGTCAAAATATAGTACATATTACCAAAATTTATTAGTGACTACAGGCATATACTAGTTCAGTTATTTCCTCCTAAAAATCATGTGCAATACTTTTCCTGCACTAGTAAGTTAAGACAACTAGACTTAGAGTACTCAAGAAGACTGCTGGGCCAAACCCATTTAGGGCAAAATTAAGATTCAAAGCTACTTGCTGTTTTTTGCTTCATCCTTATGATGGATATTTGCATGGCACCTGTATTTCCTCTACACCTTTTGAGAGTGTGAATTCATTCAATAATTAGGGAAAATCTTATTAAAAGGATCATAAAAATCCTTCATTTTGAATTTTGGCTTTTCTTGGCTCTGCATTGGGATTGTATATCGCCACCAGCCTACCCTCTAATCAAGTGACTAAGCCTAATCTCTAATTACACTTGTGTTCTGCAAAATATTTTAATTACTTCACATTATTACAAATAATTCAAAGTTAAATGTATTGTCAGCTATTGATACATTAGTGTTCCCCTTTTGACTTTTGCAGCCACTTAGTTTTCCTATTCTGTAATTCCCAATAATGTTCCTTGAATATTTCCAACAATGTTACAGATTTACTTTTTAGAGTTTTTCTAAATTCTTTGGAAACTATTTCTTCTCTCTCCACTACATACAGGCCCTGTTACTTTTCAACATCAGTCCTCTGGTGATAACTACACTAAATAAGGCTCTGGCCTGTCCACATTTACTGTGCTCTAATTTACCTCACTATTTTACCTCATAAATAGGTTTTTAAGTAGATTTTAATTACTTACTGAGAGCCTAATACTTTTTCATAAAACTTATATTTAATATTCATGAATCTCCTATGAAGTAGAAGAAAAGGTCAAGGTAATTACCAATTATTGTATTTCTATACTTTCTTATTTATTTCTTTTAATCCTCAAAATGACCCAAATAGAAATCACAAAGTTAAAGGGACTTTGTCAGCAAAATCAGTGAAAGATAAAGTGGGTTTAATTAAGATCTGATCATATTTAGTTATACATGCTTCTCATACCAGATGGCCTCCTGGGAGGCAGGAAGTGGTCATTCTCACATTTTTCCAGCACAGTTATTTTAGATGCTAAGTAAATGATGAGCCCTGTTTTGTTTTATGCTCTTTTTACTATGGCTTTACATAGCCTGTTTCATTTTTCCTTTGCTTCAAGCTTTACTTTCTTCATCAAACATGTCATTTGTTAACCTAAATGGCAGAATGACCTTGCTAAAAAATAATACCTTCTGAAGCAGAATTGCAAGAGAAAAGGGTATGACACAGTCAAATACAAGTATGCTCAAGGAAAGCCACTGGGAAATTTCTGAAGGCAAAATGAGGGGATTCCATGAGTTACTTGAAAATACTAACCCTTGAAATTTAGAGTCAGTAACAAGGATGTCATAAGTGGGAAGTAGCTCAAGAGTCTCAACGGTGGACCTTGCAGAAGTATCTTCTTTGGGAGGCTGTGGCAGGCCCTGTGCAAGAGTTGACTTCTTGCAGAATCTTTGTGATAGTTCTTGTCAGAGGTATGTGTACGAGAACCCTCTCCTCATGACCCCCCAGGTTTATGAACTATCACTTCGTTGACTTTGATATTAGTAACATCTTTTGATTCTGAAACTTTTAAAATTTAAACAAAGATAACGCTTTCTTGATTACATAAGGTATATCTCTTATAATTAGCATTTTAGTGACTATGATTTAAAGGGTAGAATGAGTAGCTGTTAAGAGGATTCCTATAGAAATAGATTATTTGAATTCCGTGTTATGGGACCTGTAGCAGTTGTTTGTTTTTTGTTTGTATGTTTGTTTTGTTTTATTTTGTTTTGCTTTTCATCTCAGGTACATGTATTTGAATTATGCTAATTATACTACATGCTTTGTAAAATGATTAATGCAATTAAGCGAGCAGGTGTGGTTTATAATATGGTTAGGATAGCGTCTGACACAATGTATCTATTTGTAAAATAAAAAAGTGTATATTCAGCATCAAGCAGTAGAATTTCTAGGCCTACTGTGTGAATAAAAACAGTTGAGTTTCTATTTTTATGGAACTTTTAATCTGCTGCTTATGTTACTGGCTGGCATTGTTATAAGTTTGTTTTTAAGAATCTATCCTTTTTTCAATGTTTTAAGTTTATAAAAATGGCAAAGTTGTACTTGAGGATATAGTTCAGTAGTATACCATTCGCCTAGTAAATAGGAGACTCTGGGTTCAATCCTAACAAAAAAAAATATAAAATTAAATTAATGGGAAAACAGTAGTACAGATTCTGCTCCCATCTGTTCCTAGCAAAATGGGAGGCATTTGATAGGAATCCTTTATTTTATGCTGATGTCATTGTAGAATATCAAGGTTTAGTAGAAGTTACCAAGTACAGTAGCCATAGTGCAAACCTCCGCCTTCCCTTCTATCTAATTGCGTACTTGTAAGGACTGTGCTGTGGCACAAATGAGCCTCCATTTTCCAGTTGTTCTATCTTCCTCAAAAAAGCAAATAATTGTATGTTTCCATTAGGTCTGTGGGTCCCTTCCATGAACAATCCCTTTAAACATTGGGCTTGTTTTATTAACATGTCATTTGTTTTCTCTTTTGGATGAAATGGTTTTCATCCTTTGACTTTTCTTTATTTCCTTCTAGTCCCTTTAAGCACCTTCCCTGTGGATCTACACAAATGCTTTGAAGATAAAGAATAAAAAGTCTACTATTTCTGATCTGCTTCCAATGCCTTTATCCAAAGTAGATATCAACACCAAAGTAATGTAAATAGTACTACCTTATTGTTGAGTCGATCAATAAATCATGCTTTATGTAAATTAGCATTTTCCTGGAAAACACTAAAATACATACTATATAATCATTCATCATGTCACCAGTACCCTTAAGAACCTCATGTCTATAATGCTTAATTATTTCAGTGTCTAATTTATTGCAAACTCATATATGATCCACTTGACTCCACTAATTACATGAAAACATCAGGATACTTGCTTATAGATATAATATATTATCTCATATGGCTCCTCTTCTAATTTTGCAATAATTATTGAGCTTTATGGTACTTTTAAATAAAGCTAGCTCATTTAATTTATCAAGTGAGCTATATTGATCTCTTTGTTCTTAGAATTTGAAGGGTCAATCTTATTAGACATTTTAGGTGTTATTTATCTTTTTAAGAATCAAACAATAACTATTATAACTCAAATACAGAAAAGAGAATTATACTACACAAATGAAAATGACATGAACTTTTGAACTAAGATGCCTAAGCCATTTGAATAGTCATACTGAAAGTTTTATTTATTTAAAGAGATGTATAAGAGCTTCAAAATGTTATTAATGATAATGTGGAGAATTTTTGAAATTTATATTATTAAAAAAATCTATGTGTTTTAAGTATTCAAAACATTCATAGCCTTCAGCACAAAGGCAACCTTTTACTCACAGAGCAAGGATATAAAGGGAAATTTTAAGGAAGACTGATGGTGGATCTCAACATTTGAGTTTTAAACATAGATCTAGTTTTTATCAAAGTAGACTTATAATACTATGAAGAGTGATCCAAAATATGATGAATACTTTAGGGGTTTTTTTTATACTTATCATAGTAAAAGACACATTATTAGCATTAGTCATCCCGAAACATGCCTTCTTGCTTTAGTTATTCCATCACTCTGCAGTGCTGGCAGCAGTCTTCATGTGTGTTTTTATTTGCCCTGTCCTGGATGCCTGGAAGCCTTGAATTGATTCAAAGCTTATACACTCAATGGCTACTCTAACATCAGGGGAGAGCCAGAAGTTTCTTGATGTCAGATCCATTGAACAAGATAGAACTAGACATATTGTAATGTTTTCACTTGACAGAAATTTCCATAACACAAGTGATTAGTGACACAGAATGCTGTCATGATGCAGGGGAAAACTGCACAATTTTCAGGCTGTTTTTTACAGGCAAATATTATGTCCTAAACTATTAAGCATTATAACAGTCAAGAGTTCACCATAGTGTTCATGGGTACAAACTCAACTCACTCAATTCCATCAAGGTATACAATCATAATCAACATTACCTTGATATTCATTTTAAGTTACACACTTTTTGTACCATAATAACTGATTGATTTCTACTGGGAATTCTGAATCTTGCTCTTAGGATCATAATTTCAACACATGCTTTGTATCCCCTGGTGACATCTCTTAAAAAGTTGATATATGAAGTGGCATCAACACACACCTCCACTGAAATGAGTGGATGATCCATGATTTGTAGCATGCTCTAAGAGATACCTTCTTTCAACCTTAGCTTGCAACTGACTTACTGCAAAGAAAGAGTTAATATTTGTCATACATTGTTAGTAGGTTTCCATGCCTGGTCCATGAACAGATGTAGTGTATACAAGAAAAGTTAGTATTTGGTTGGATATAAAATTAATGCAGTATTTGAGAAGTCAAAAAGTTACTAACTTTGAGTTCAAAGCAGAGCAACATTATGTCTCTTTACAGTGGGTTATTATTGAAGACAAAACACACAACCTTCAAATAAAACTACTTAGAAAATTAGATATGAAGAAGTAAATGACCTTATTTGAAAAAAGAGTTTAATCTGTGCTAATTTAGAGTAGAGATAGAAGATTTATCTGGCATTTCAGAAGACCTATTGTTAAAGCAGAATATTAATAACCAAGTATATTATTAGTCACTGTCCTCTTGCCAGAGCAAAATACCTGGCATTCACATTTTAAAAGGGAGAGAGGTTTATTTTGGCTTATGGTTTTAGTATTTCTGCCCATGGTTGGCTGACTTTAAGTCTGAAATGGCATGGTGTGAGGGTATTGCAGAGGGAAGGTGCTTAATCCATGACAACCAGGAAGCTGGGACCAAGAATGAGTAGCTAAGGACAAGAATATATCCCAAGTGACTCACTTCCAACCAGTCCCCCCTGACTAATGACATATTCAACAATAAGCTCAGCGATGGATTAATTCCCCATGAGTATAGTAGCCCCAAGATCCAATCATCTTGCAAAATATCCAGCTCTTAAAGCAGACATTTTGGGCAAACAGTTAAGATCTAAGCCATGAGCATCATTTGGCATTATCATAATTATTCCTGGTACATGCAAAGATATGTTCATCATAGTGTATTAACAATTGAATAGTGTTTTTATAAGCAGTGAACAGTATGACAAGTTAACATATGCCATGCGAATTCCATGTATTGATTAGTAAAATATAATTTAAGTTCAACCAGGAATGCATTTGAGGTTCTACTTTGTAAACTCAGAGAATGAGTGAGGAGCTTATTCTGAGGTGAAAGCAATGAGATTTTTCATTTTATTAACTGACAGGTAACAATTATGCATATATATGGGATATGGTATCATCTTCCGCACATGGGCATATTATATAATTATTACATTAGGACAATTAGCATATCAACCACTTCCAAAACTTATTGTTTTATTGGGAAAATATTCAATATCATTTCTTCTATCTATTTTGAAATACAAAATGCAATTTTACTAACTGTAGTCACATTACTGTGCAAAAGAACACCAGAATTTATTTCTCCTACAAAACTGTAACTTTTCTCTCTTTTACCCCCTCTCCCCAGTTCACAATCCTATCCTTCCTAGAATCAGCTAACAATGCTTTTACTGTTTAGTTCTATGACACAAACAATTTTTTAGGTTTCCATAAAAGAATAATGTCACAGTATTTGTCCTTCCTAGCTTGTCCAATTTTATTCTTGTGAGAGACATAATTTTATTCTTTTTATCACTGAGTATTTTTCCCTGTATACTATCCAAGCATCTCTTGATCACATTGAAGCCATATATATTATTCTTATATAGGATTATATACATTTATTCTTATATAGGAGCATAGATATCAGTGCAACCTGATTGCTGTGTCTTATGGTGGTTCTATTTTTAATTTTTGAGGTATTTTCATAACATTGTCCTTAATAGTTTTGCTAACTTTCTTTGTGGCCTCCCCAAAGCAAGTCATTTTCCTATAAGCATTCTAAATGGCCTAAATGAGAGTTATGAAGTCATTTGCATTTCCTCTAGTGATACGAAGCATCATTTTCATATAATTTTGAGGATTGCCTTCACTTGATAAATTTCTATTCAAATCTTTTGCAAAGTTTTTATGAATATTTGTAATCAATGTTGAGTCTCTTGTATATTCTTATTAACACCTTGCTAGTTTGTAATTTACAAATATTTCTACCATCTTATGATTATATTTTCATTCTTGATCATTTTCTGAAATGTGCAGAAACCGAGTTTGACACAAGTATATTTGTCTATTTTTTGCTTTTGTTGGTTCTGCTTTTGAGGTTTTACCAAAACTTCCTAGCATATTTCATTGTCATGAATATTTCCTTTGTTATATATTTATCATAATTTCATAGCTTCAGATCTTATATTTGAGCCTTTAATTCATTTATGCTGATTTTCATATATGGTGAGGGACAGGAACTTAATTTCATTCTCTTACATGTAGATACCCAGTTTACTCAGCACCATTTAGGGAAAAAATGTCCTTTCCCCAGTATGAGCTCCTGGAGTCTTTGTCAAAATTAGCTGGAGTAACTGAGTGTGTTTATTTTCTGTTCTGTTAGATTATGTGTCTGTTTTTATGACAGCATCACGCTGTCACTGTGATCTGTAGTATACTTTGAAGTCAGGCAATGGAATGTCTCCAGTTTTATTCTTTTTTGCTCTCATTTGCTTTGGCTCTTCAGTGTCAGTCATTCTGTATTAATCTAATTTATTTCTATTCTTATTAATATCATTGCTAATGATTGTATTGACTCTGTAGATTGCTTTGAGTAGAAAGAACATTTTAACAATGATAATTCTTCCAGTTTGTATGTGTGGTACATCTTTCTATTTATTTTGTCTTATTTCATTATCTTTCATTTAATGCTTTGTAGTTTTCATTATAGCTATAATTCACATTCTTGGTCAAATTTTTGGGAAAGTGTTGTGGATATTATAGCTATTGTAGGTATCTTGATTTCTTTTCAGTTTGTTATTTATTTTTTCAAGTATATTTTCTGTATCTATCTATGCCTCCTGTTAATATGATATATTATTTTATTGATATTCATATATTGAATTATCTTTATATTCTAAAGTGAATCTTATCCTGTCATGGTTAGTATGAATCTTTTTAATGTTCTTTTGAATTCAGTGAGCTATGACTTGTAAAAATCTTCTTTGTGACATAGGCAACATAACAAAATGTAAACTTTAAAATTATTCAATATTTTTACGTTTATTTTCAGTTTTTCATATCCTTTTTAGAGACATATCACTGTATTGTTATGTAAAATAATGTATCTATCTTTTATTTAACTAGCAACACAAAGAATAAATACAACATAATATCTACATTTTTTCTATGATTCTATAGTCCTTTAATTGTTAAATACTTAATAGTCTTCTGAAGATATAATTATTTTACTGTTATTTTTCACTTTTATACTTGTCACTTTTCATTTAACATCTAAATCTGTTATGAAAACATTCTTATATATGGCATTTTTGCCTAGATCTAGGCAAAAATCTAGTTATTTTACTGTCACAGAGACACAATATCCAACACCCACAATAGAAAGAGGAAAGTTTTTATTTTGGCTCAGTTTGTAGAGGTTTCAATCCATAGTTGATCGGCTCCAAGGCAGGGTAAAGGAGCACAGCAGAGGAGAAACATCTAGTAGAATGGAAGGTAGGCAGATATGAGATGGGTCAAAGGAGGCAGAAGGAGGTAGACCCTTCCCAGGCCACAATCCCAGTGACCAGTGTCCTATGAACAGGTTTCAACCCCCAATAGCTATAAACTTATCAGTGGACTAAACTACTGATGATATCACCCACCCAGTTTAGAATCACCACTCAAACATGCTACCTTGTTTGTTTGGGTTGCTATAGCATATTTAAATTGGATGGTTGAAACATACTAATTGCATATCTGTTTGTACTAGCTGTAATGAAATCAATACAGAAATGATAAAACTGTAATTGAGTTAATCAGAGATACAATGGCTTTGGGGGAACATCTAGAGATAAGCATGAGGTTTTGAGGGAACATGAGGTTTTTGGGGAACATCTAGATATAAATCATAATGAACCTATTTTAGATAATTTTAGAGTATTTCCATAATTATTTTAAAACATCTCAGAATTTTCATGACTTTGATCTTTCATATATGTCTGTATTGCTTTTCAAAATGTATATATGTGTTTACATTATCAACTGCATAGATAAAATGTTAGTATTAGAATATCATTGCTGTTGTAGCATAGTGTGTTCTAAGATCAGCTGTTTTCTGATTATGTATTGCTATCCAGTTAACTTAATGTTTGGTGGCCGAATGCAACCTTTTTTTTTTTTTTTTCTTTTGAGGCAGGATTTAAGCTAATGATTCTTTTAGTCCATATGGGTGATGTTAATCAGAGTTACTTGATAAAATTCCTTTGGAGACAGGGCTGATAGAATTGAATGAAATCACAGGCAGTGATTTGGTATGCAGAGCTGCAGTGCTAGACTTAACAGTGTCCCCTTGAGCCTTTTCCCCATTCTAGTACATACAGGGTTATTTCTTTGTGATCTCAAGAGTATCAGGTGTCTTATGAAATAGGTCAGGACCCCAAAGGCCAAGGTGATGATTGGCATTCACTTCTAGGGTTTAGCAAACTTATTTTGTCCCTCACTTTGTTGGCTAAATTACACAGGCCAGCCCGGTTACAAGGGCAAAGAGAAAGTCCTCATGCACCAATAGACTGTCAAATAATTTGTGATCACCTTAGTCTTCTACATGATGGTTTTATAAATGTCAATCAAAGAGAATTTGGGCTAAAATTTAGCTCAATAAAACTTGTGATCTAGCTAAAAACTATTGTTTTTACCTGAATAAAATGATTTTCACATTTCTAGCTAAATAAAGTGATTTTGTATCTCTGCTTAACTCAATTACAATGTTATCACTTCTGTATTGATTTCATTACTGCCTGCCCAAGCAAACACTCAGTATGTTTTAATCACCCAATTTAAATATGCTATAGCAATCAATACAAGAAAGATTGTGTGCTAGTCATTAAGGAATTATTCCCATTTTAAGATGATAAAAATGATCTGGTTGGCTCAGAAAAATAGGTACAATTTTAAGTAGTTTCCTGGTTACTATGTTGTGATTTGTCTCTCAGATCTATATTCTTGATTCAAGGACCATTAGACTTCTATATCAAGGCATCTGCTTTCGTTCTCACTATGGCTCTTTTATTTACATAAGCATTTGTTTTATTGTTGCAAATCTATTATGGAATCACACCAGAATACTACTTAAAATGCACTTAACTTATGGGCAGTTATTCATTCAGTGTGGAGAAAGTGTATTAGATGGGCAGATCTTTTAAATTGGGCTGCAAGATACATAGTAAACTTTTAAAGCAGCATTTTACAATTTGTTACTACAGAATCATCACACATTAATGACAAAAGCACTAAGTAAATGTGAAGTGTACATTAACTTATCAGTTTAATCTAAAATAACAACATTCCTTTTTTTTTTTTTTTCTGGAATAGCCACTTTTAACTGTGAATAGCAGTTGCCCAAAGGATTGGTTGTGTTGTTCTATGAAGTATCAATTTGAGTTTATAAAATGAACTCAGATCTTAACTGTGATCTTAGATTTCTGAAACAGAACAGATACTTTATTTTCTTTTACAAATTCTATACATTAGTTTTTATTTATTGTTTTAGAGAAAGAACATAAAAATCTAGTTTCTGAGTTTCCTAAGCTTACCATTTTAACTTTAACCAAGTTCAAGTATTTACATTTTTTACTGTTCAAAAGCAGAATTATAGATAGAATAAATCCACCAACATTTTCTGTCTTCCTAGCTGCCAGGTTTTGGTGCATGTTGTTAATTGTTTTATTCCTATTAACAACTTGACAAATACACTGTAAATAAATAAATAATAAATTGCATGTCATAGTGAATGCTATACATGTGTATATAGATTTCTAACTGTAGATCATTTATTCCAGATTTATTATGAAAGTTTATATTCTTGTTCATTGTCAGAAAAGACATGTTAGAAAATGTAGAGTTCAACTTAGCAGTTCTTTATTTCCGACTAAATATTTCCTTTTCCTTTTAAATTTTATTTCACTTTGCTTTGATGATACAGGGTCTTACTGTGTAGTTCAGGTGAGCATTGAAATCACTGTGTTCCCCAGGCTGGCCTGAGACTTGAGCCAGTCTTCCTGTCTCACCCCAGGAGTGCTGGAATTACAGGTGTGTACCTGCATGCCCAGTCTTAAATTTTTATTTTTAATTGGTAGCATTTTCAGAAAAGATAAACATATGGAGCAAAGCATATAAATATTTAAGTCAAAAAACTTTTAAATCTCAGTGGAAATCCATTTAATCTCTCTTTGTCCTTCTCATGCATTAAATATTAGATCTTTTAATCTATTGACAACACATCAAATAATTTACATTAATATACAGGAGAACTTCTACATCACTCACTGTATTTAACTTTTGATGATGGTATACTTTGATTTTTCTGTGGTAATATTTTCAATGCTTCTTGTATGTCCATAAATTTCATTTCATGAAACATAAAACTTGATAGACTATTTTTTAAGACAACCAGTTTTATAGTAATTAAATAACTACACAAAGAGTCAAGTATAAGGAAGGAATTTTTAGGGAGTAATTAAGCATAACATATTGATTGTGAGCAAAGTATACATTTTCTAGTTATTCAAGTATAAATTGATATAAGTGATAATATTCTACTTCAAGGAATTATTGTTGTAAATAATCCTAAGAATTATTAGGATTCATCATTTGAGAACATGTAATAAGTCAGTGTAAAGTTGTGTATGATTGCAAAAGGCCAAAAAGTAACATTTTCAGGTTTTAGATAATTTCAATTTGAAGTTAGCATTAGTTACCTAGTAAATGACATGCAAGGATTTAAATTTTACTTTTATCTCCCCAAGTGTTCTCATGACAAACTCTATAATATGAATTCTTTCTTCCATATTTCTTTGCGGATATTTTATTCATACAGTATTGTTTTGATGTTAAAACAGGTATTTCTTTCATGTTAAAGACTACTCCTATTTTGGTATCTTGGCTATTTGGCCCCTCTTTTTCAGATTCCCACATGAAAATTAATTATGTTTTCCATTAATATTTTTACCCTTTCAATTATGTTTATCAGATCCACCTGATTCTCATATTTTCCTTAGATCCACATTTTGGCATATTTTGTGTCTTTTCTCTTAAACCAAAAAAAGTTTCGTTTTTGGTGTTTATTTTTTTTTAATTTACATTTTTCTAGTCCAATGAATATTGATACTGGCTTATGAAAGTTACTTTTGGACATAGCAACTTAAAGTACTCCTATACATACATCCATCATTTTTCAAGCAAGCCTTTAGAAAGGATCATTCTCCTAATTATCGGTACTCAATTAAAGGAGAAAATGTGCTGGGGAGAAAGTAGGGAGCTTTTTAGGGACTGGATAATTTTCTTAATATCTTGGAAAGAAGACAAAATTTTAGGTAAATTTTCTGCCCTGCCTAATTACCACATCTACTTCAAGTTCTCATTGTGAGGCCAAAGCTCCCTCCCACTAGGGTTTACTTCCCTGGAATACTGAATAAATTTTAGTGTACTTCACTTTCAATTTCCTTGTGTAGTATTACCATTTTAATTAATTCCATCGCTTTTATCTTCTGTATGTAAACAATAACAAATTTCTTGCTATTTGAAATAAGAAACAGCACTTAAGAATGATTTTCATTTTTCCTTAAAGAAGTCCTAGAATCACCTGGTTAAATATTTTATTTAGAATGGAATAGTAGTAAAAGTATAATACACTTATATTTAAAACTCTGTGATTACTCCTCAAATTGTGAATCAGATCAAAACCGGCTTTCAACTCTGTCTTCACTCTACAGCTAATTCTTGCTTTCTATCCAGTGTGTGAGACTATCGTAAAAATTTAAGAATTTGATTGCAGCATCTATGTCGCCTATCTGCATGGAGGATAATGGAGTCAGAAAATATTTTTTGTGCGTGCTGACATACAGACATAGCCTCACACGTACACACATCCACACACGCACATCTACACACACCAGTTTCTCATTTCCTTCATCTTAAATTGCAATAAGGTACAAATGTTTGTTAAATAACATTTATAGTTAATAGCACAACATAACGAAAGTCAGATTTTGTGATCATTTTGAAATAACAATTAGAATTTTAAGTATTCTAAGTACTTGGAAAATACAAAATTTTACGAACTAAAGTAGTATGTAAAATCATAATGAAGCCACTACAGCAAAATATCTTCAATAAACATTTATTGGTTGCATTCTAGGTATTTAGTTCTATCCCTAGAATATAAGACAAAGCTAAATGAGTATTATAAGAAATTGTAACTTATTTACATAGAGAAATCATCATGTCTGTTATTGTTGCACATTTTGCACAATAATCTTTCTGTACTTCCTGTAACAGTCAACTAAAAATGGTTAAAATTAGGAGCTAGCATAGTAGAAATAGAAATAGAGACCCATACCTTTTTATTTCTGTGAAAACAGATTTTAAACTACATAACGCTTTGCCATGCTATGTCTATTGTTCTTCCTGAAAAAAAAAATTGTATATGACACATTCTATGTTTGAACAAAACAGAGTCTTTTTCCTTTACCCCTAAATGTTTTGATGTTTTCACTGGCAATTTAAGCTTGATGTTAAGCGAACAGATTAAGCTTAAGATTCTGAAATATCATTAAAAATTTCCATTGCAATATATTTTGATTAAACTTATAAAGGTATAAATACATGATGTATCTTCTTCTAATTCTCAAAGCCATTTTATTTTGCATTAAATGTGTGAACTTTCAACTAACATCTTATTTCAATGAAGATGAAAAATGAAAGATATCATAGTAAAAGTATAAAAATGTGAAATGCATGGTCAAAAAGATTTCAGTATAAAATGCTGGAGCCTGAATATAATGAAAATACCGCTTAGACATGGGAAACTCAACACCAATGGAGCTTTACAATGGGTGGTGTGTGCAGGATAGATAGAAACTGCACCAGGTAAGTGTGGAGCTACTTTTATTTCTTATTTCTATTAAGCAGATGGAGGTTTTGTTATATGAAGTTCATGGGCATTTTACAGAGTGTCGTGATTCAAATTCAGTAATCATCTTTGAAGTTGCCTCCATGTCATGCCGAAATCCTAGCTTTTTAAAAATTATGGAAACGTGTTAGTTGTTATCACATAAACAGGTTAACAGGTAGTTCACATTAGTGGGCTAAATATTTGAAAATATTATGTTGAAAGCATAAGAACTATAAGGTGCATCTCTAAGGATGCTGGAGGTTTGACTTGAACAACTTGTGAATTAAATAGCTCTTCCCTTTATCTACCATCAAAATGCAGGAAAATTACTTAGAGCCCTACCACTGAGGTAATTATAATGGTACACATAAGGGAATTATAAGTGAGTATTTAAATATCTCCTTAAAACACTTCACTGCTGAAATATTTTACCTGGATTTTAGAAACTGTGTTTAAATGAATCCAAAATTACTTTTAACATTTCTCCTTACAACTATGAACCTGACTATTATGGCATCTTACTGTTTCTCTTTTTAAGAAAGCTAATTTCTAGTCTTGCAAAAATTATGCAGGAAATGGCAGAACAGTCAAGCCATCTGGTCCATAATAAGCTACCTTAAGTGAAAACCAAAGATTGATGTTAACTGCTGTACTTCACCTATCCCACAGAGGTGAGTGTTAAATCTCAGAGTCTAGCTTCAGGCCATGCTTTTTTGTGTTATAATGAGTCATTCTAAAGAGCAACACTGCTTTTTCTGTTACCAGAGTCTTTCTGTGTGCATATTTTAGCATTTTTACAAGGTGTGAATTGAAACTCAACTCTCTGAGAAGTTTTTAATAACTTCAACCAATTAGGCAATAAGAAAAGATATTCAGAGTGAGCATATTAAACTGTAATCCCTCTTGCAAAGTGGAATACCCAAAATGTTCAGTAAGAAAATATTGCCAACTTCTGAAAAATGGGTTTTGCTAATTTTCCCGTGGGTGCCTTCTTAGCTGAATAAATAGGGAAAACGGAAAGAAGAGCCAGTGTGACGTTCTGCAAAGCATTCTAGAATTTCCCCCATTTTCCACATTCTAAAAGTGCAACCTGGGCTTTGCTATCTAGTGAAGAAAATTTTATTTGATGACTTTCATCTAGTTTTGAGATACTCATAATTCACACTGACACTGAAGAAACAAATATAAATAATCGAGGCAACAAATGGGATGTAATTCAAGAAGAAAAACTGAAGTGAAATAAATTTAATGACATGAACAAATTATCCGGAGTTGCCTTTGAAATTTTCTTGGGTACTAGTTCATAGGGGTTTTATTTGCTGATTGATTTTGCCATATTTTTTATCCACCTTTGAATGACATGTCTTTATTTCATTTTAGAACACTTTACTAGGTATTGAGTGCTGGTCTGTTCACTAACAGATATGAGAAGTCTACACCTTTCATATGTCTTATGTGTACAACTTTATTGTTCCTATATTTATGGCTCTAAACCAAAGCTCATGTCAAATGGAGTAGATTTCTTTTGTTAACATAAAGTTATTCAACTGAATGAAGAATCATCTAAAATAGGATTTCTCAAGCTATAAAAAATCTTGGTAAGTGAATAGATAATGCACACTTAGGACATTTATTTCCCGTTCTTATCCTCAGTAACAAAATTGAGTAATGTCTATTGTTCCTCTCATGTAAGGAAATCACTTTTGGCTATTTTTAATGTGTGTCCTAAAGGTATATACTGCGTTTGGTAAGATGTAGTTAATGATTTGACAAAACTTGAGCAAAATTAAATAGCCTAAAGCATTACTTACCAAAATATCTTTGGAAATCTAATTATATTTTATCTGAGAGTTAGGCTAATTTTCCCCTTAATCATATCTCACCCCAGTAATATCAAACCGATCAAGTAAAAGTTGGAGCAATTTCTATCACAACAGAAAAGTTTAGAAGCTATGTAGCTGGATTGGCCACTTAGTACAAATTCAGGTCTTAGCACCTTATTGCTGCAGTTGTGTAATCCTTCTTCCCTTCTTTGTTCCTTTCTTAGAGGTGGATTGGCCAGTGAGATGCAGAGCCATGGTGCTAATGGCAATCTCGCCTTTGCTTGTACAGCTTTGTTCCTCCAAGATTTTATCATTGCTTGATCTTCTTCAACACTGATATCTCATGTTATGAATTACTGTAGGCTTTCTTATTTTCCCAAATTTTTAGGACTCTATTTTTGATGTGGATCATCACATGACCTGAATTCAATCAGAGTTCCGAACAACTCTCCAAACCCACTAATCCTGGAAAAGCCCCTGGCTTTCTTCCTCATGAATGTCTGTCTTTTTCTTAATAATTCTAAAAGTTCAGTATGTACAAGTCAATGTTTTGGGGTTTTTTGTTTGTTTGTTTGTTTGTTTGTTTTATTTAACCATCTACTTTAGAACAACAACTGCAAAGATTCTCAGTTGGTCTGGGTTGGATCCCAGAAACCTCCACTTTGGTAAAACCAAAGGGTACTGAGATGCAAGAAGCACTGTTTAGCAAGCCTCACTTTTTCTATGGATATTCTTCTCCCTTATGTGAAGAAAACAATAGACAGGCTTATCTTATTCTGTTCATCATGCTGACAACTGATATCATATTTGGCAAAATTAAGTAGTCTTTTAATTTGAGAGCATTTTGGGGAAGTTACACTGGAAATCTCTTAGCTAGAATTATGCTTCTCTAAGAGTAGCATAGCTTATGTCGCTAAAGAATTGCCTTCTTTCTTTGGCCTGCTAAATTGCAAGACAGCTTTCAATCTCTGGAATCTTGATTTGGATACTCAGAGGACTTCCTTACCTCCTCCTTCTTAAATCAAATCGACCTCTCCTTCAGGGTGTGCCTCTCTGAATGCCTGTTTATTATCTGTTATTTTCTTGCTCATCTTCATTCTTATATTCTTTCACTATTCCTTTGAAATTTTTAAGATGTTAGACTGCAAAAGTCAGAAATTCAGGATTCCTGCTCTATGCCCACAATGCTGGATACATATTTGGAAAGAACATGAGAGGAAAAACAAAGTGAATGAAACACACATTAATATGATAAGTATTTTAGGCAAAATCTAAGTTTGTTCTAAATAACATTCTTCAATCATATGAAATGCATATGAATATATATATATAAACTATATAAATATTAAACTGTGTTTTTAAATAACTAAATATGTCAGCCTTTTCAATACTAACCATTAGTTAAGTACAGAGTCAAATAAGTGAAAAACAGGTACCACATCTTTCTTTAGGTTTGTTCAGATGTTAATGATGGTAAGGATTGTAATGAGTGATCCACAAACATCTGTAAAATTGAGGCACGATATATGTTCTATTATACAGTGAGTTCAAATGCCCTGAGAATAACAATATGGAAGTTTGGCATAGTCAAGAAGATCAGGGAAGGCTGTCTTGAAAAAATAATGCTCCGGATAAAGAAGAATAAACTGAATGAGAGTATAATTTATGCAATGAAAAATTAGAATGGTTGTTGGATCCCATGTGGAGTCTGAATAACTAGTTAGGGCTCTCCGTGAATCTGAGAGCATAAAATCCATGTGTAGTGATTTGATCTACTATGGGTTTGAATTGTATAAGCTCATTGGACTCCAAGTTTGGAAAATAACTGTAGAGAAGGGAGAATTTGGTGAGTTATGTCATTGGAGACCATGGCTATATGGACATAATGTTGCTGAAAACCATATAAAATAGATACATTCTAAATTTAGGAGGCTTAATTTACAATGACATAGATATGAGAAAATGAGTGATTGCTAGTTTAATGATGTAAACTTTAATATCTAGTCACTTTCTTGCTTAATATTTTCCACAGTAAACTAGGTGCAACAAGTTGTATAAAGCATACTATTCAGTTGACTGCAAAACAACATCATCATTTTCAGCAAATTTCTCTTGTAAATATATTTTTCTGTTACCTCATTTCCAACCTCCACCTATTACCTTACCTTAATTTTGGCTACTGTAACAAAATACCACAGACTGAGTGGTTCGAATAAGAGTTTATTTATTTTTGCAGTTCTATGTGCTAGGAAGCCCAACACTAAAAGGTTGGAATGTCCAAGATCTAGTGAGAGGCACATTTCATGGCTTAGAGACAGCCACCTCCTCTTTGTACCCATATACCCTTGTCTTGCCCAAGATTCTGGAAAGACACATCTTTTCTATCATTTTTTATTTAAAAAGACATTAATTCCATCATAAACACACTAGCTACCTGGATTAGTCTGACCCTAATTAACCTACAATGGCCTCACTTCCAAATAATACCACGTAGGGGACACACAACTCAGATGCAGGTCACAAATGTTCAGTCTATAGCTTGCTTTTAATTTTATTGCTATTTTTGAACATTTGCTTTTAATTCAAATAATTATATGATGCTGTAGGTCTTATTTTCTTCCATGTTTTCATCTTAACAATTCAATTATTCACCTGCTGTTTGTATTAATATTATGTTTTTCATTCTGAGACATTACATTTCAAAGTACCATCACTGTGTTTTAATGATTCAGTACCCAAGTACTCAACATATAGATTATCCAATATTTTTCTAAACTAAACACTGTTGGAGTGAATATTGGCATACATCATATTTTCTTAACATTTCACATAATAGTTTTTTTGGTGGTAAAATAGCTGGATTTAAAGTATGTATATATATATATATATATATATATATATATATATATGCACAAGCTGGGAATGTAGGAATGATGGTTCATATCTGTAATTGCAGCAAAAAAATAAAAAATGTAAAAGGGGACTGGGAATGTAGCTCAGTGGGAAGGTTTACACATACACACATGCATAAGTAAATTAATGTACTATTTCCAAATAGCTTTAAATGGCTTTAACATTACCCATCTAGTAGCAGTACATGAGTCGTATTTTTCCTGTCACCTACACATGGCAAGACTTCTCTCTTTGTGAGACTACCTTTCTGATAGTCTCAAGTAGTATCTCTATTTTAAATAAACATTTCTCCTAAGAAATTTGACGTCTTCATATAATTGCTATTGATTTTAATTTCATCTGCTTAAATCACATTTCTTATTGGTGTTATTTGCATGTTTTTCTGCATTTCCAGTGTCTTCTTGATTGGTTACAAATATAATGAAACGTCCATATTAATTTTGATAGTGTAATCAATTTCTGGGTTTTCAGAAGTCTGCTGTTCTTTTTAAGTATATGATAAAATATCAAATAAAATATAATGATCTAAAAAGACAAGAATTGAAAATAAAAAGAAATAGAGAAAAATCTCAAAATGCATATGTTCTTCACATTGTTAGAAGAAACTCAATATATTCAGTGGAAAAAACTTTTAAATTAATAAAATAGCCATTAATTCATTACTGAGTCATTAATTTATGCAAAAGGCCTAGCATAATATTTAAATCAAACTTGGATTTAAATATTCCTATTTTCCTTTTCTTTCCCTGAAGATTGACACTTAGTAGACATATTTTGATTTTGGTTGTTATAAGAAGGACATTTGGATAATTTTTTATAACAGAAGGAGCCAAGTGCTATATCTGTCATCAAACTGCTTTCTTTGGTCTTGTACCACAAATGAAATAAATACCCAATATGCTCTTATTGGAATGAAATCTATCTCATTTTGCTTAAGAAAAAATAAATCATATCTAAATCTCTCTGAATGTGTAAATCATATATGAGAGCTGTATGAATTTTTTATTTGTTCAAACTGGATATATTAGGAGAACTTGTCTTTATCATTATCTTGACTGTTTTCATCCTTTTTTTAATTTTTCACCTCTCATTCCTTTTTCCTTTCCTCCCTCCCTTCCTTCTTTGAATCCTTTTCCTACCTTTATTTCTCTCTTCCTTTATTCCTCCTCTCTTTCCCTTCCCTTGTTTTCCTTCTTCTTTTTCCTTCCTCTCTGTCTCTACTGGCTCTGTTCTTAGAGATGCTCTTTCTCAGTTTAGAGTTGTCACAAAATATTTTTTTCAGTAAAATAATTTTGACACTTTCAATATTATTAATAAAAGTGTTTGAAATCAGATTTATTAGCTGTGTTCTGTATTGAAGCATCTGATTAATTTGAGAAATTTTTTATAACTTCAGTAAAATTTACATTGATTAGACCTTAGTCTTAGAGGAGAAAATGTTTGCTTCTTTCCAAAGTTTAGGGTAAATACTGTGATGTGATCTACTCAAGGTGGTTATTGAAAGTCTCATCTTTGGGTAACTCTCTGTCCTCTCTGCCACAGTTCCTCATGTGTGCAATGGAGATGATAAGGTTTGTTCTGAAAATTGAATGTGTACTTAGAACAATACCTGATACTCTACAGACATCGTATATCTATGCTCTATTAAGGATGAGTCTAATTCCACTAGTGACATGAAATTTCTCAAAAACACAGTTATATTCTTTTTTTAAACATGCAAGGCTGGGGATATAGCTCAGTAACATAGCACCTGCATAGCAAGCACTAGGCTGTAAGGAAAAGAAAAAAAAAAAACATAAGATGTATGTGTGGGTAAACGTGTTAATTATTTACATAATTATCTTCACATTATAGCATAACTTTCTTATTCCTGATTATTTTCCAGAAAAAATATTTTGCATTTATTCTACGAATATTTATAAAAATCTATCGAGCATACTTTGATTTGAGACTACTATGTGTGAATGAAGATTTCAACAGTATCATCAAGTGTTGCTTTATTTGCTGTGTGCATATAATATATAGGCAACAATATTTTCTTTTTTCATGGTCTCATTGGAGTTCCTTTATGAATATAGTCTTCTTTAATGAATTCTTATTCCCAAATTAACATTTATTCTCTTTCTCTTGAGAAATGAATGTTCTATCAATTTGTTCTATGAACCAGAATACTCATTTCAGTGATTTTTGATAAAATATTTGAGAAAACATAGGATATTCCCTACTATGTATCTGAGGAAGGTTTACACATATTTGTGAAATCTTCATGGTATAAATTACTATCCTTCTGAAAACTTAGCTACAAATATGTGAAATGAAGAAAAAATTTCGTCACTGAACCTCATAAATCATGGCTAACCCAGAAAAATCAGAATCTTTTAAAACCATGTAGTTTGTCAAGTTGTGACACATTGAAACTCAGAGACCAATTCCTTTTGTTTCTGCTAATTACATGGTAATGATGGCTGATTTTTAAAATAATTTATCTTTCTTTAGGTATTTGTAAATTAATATCCCTAGTTGCCCACCTTGATGTTTAAATGATACCAACTCCATAATGTGATAATTAGGGATAAACTCATCAGAAACATGAATTTGTACTCTAAGGTAAAGTACCCTAAGAATGAACATTGTGACATGATGATGCTGGGAGAACATATTATATAAAACTCAACTGAAAATTTACCATCTTTACTAATGCGACAAAAACTTAGGTTCTATGAAACATATTTGTTCCTTGACAATATAATAAATTAGTAAGAGCTTAACCATTATATTGATTTCAAATTCTGGTCTTGCACTTTAGAGTTTATGATGCTGGCCTACTTTTTTAAACTAAATTTTCACAGTGTACTTTTCTTTAAGATGTAGTTAATATTAGCACCTATTATTATCCATAAGGTTGCTCAAGGGATACATGTCTCAATTTATCCAATGTAACCATAAGTGTACCTTGTGTTATGTGACAACTCAATAAATATACTTTCTTAGGGGTGATAACTGTACTATTCTTAACAATATTAGACTGTAGAAGTAGTAATTATAGCAATAGTTGTAACAGTAGCAGTAGAAGTGGTATCAGTAGTAGTAATACTAACAGCAACAGCATCAACCATAGCACAGGACAGGTTATTCTCACACCCCAAGCCTATTATTTTCATTAATAGAAGCAGAAAGAGTTTCAGAGCTGTGTTCTTTTCTAACATATTCATTATTATTAGCATTAGCTATTGATAAGGCAGGAGAAACAAGCAACCCAAACCAGAATATCCATAACACTAGTATACCAGGGAATACTTTTAGTAACTTGCTTTTATATATTTTTATTTGCAATATTGAAGTACAATTGTTTCATATTAACTCATGTATTAACCTAATCAATTTCATCATGAATATGTTTAACTGTATAGATTCCATATGATAATTGCTTATGTTTAAACGTTGGACAAATAAAAGCTAAATCAATCTATTGTATAAAATAAGGAATCTAAAGTCTTAGGGATGTTAAGAGTTTAGTTTGATAATTTTCTACCCCACTAGTCTTGTTCAAATACAATAGAAGCTGAATATTCATTAGCCGAGATGTCATTACCCATTCCATGCACCTACATTTGCTTTGTATGGTCATTTTTGCTATTGTTGCACTTAGCAGTTAGAACAAATGACAGCAACTGTGACACTTTGGGAATGACTTTCCAATATTGGAAGCTGTCTTTCATGTCCCTCTCATCTTACAGTCTCAGTTTCTTCAATGAGCATCATATAACTTTGTGTGTTGCTTATATAATCTTATCACATTTTTATTTTAAAAGCAGTCAATTTCTTCAGTGTCCATAATCAACTCTAAGCTTCAATTCCTCTTCTAAATTGAAGAAATATTTAGTTAAATTTACTAATTACATTAGGATTTCTAGTTTGATCTTGTATTTATATGTAACCTTCATGCTATGTTTGTTGGCTAAAGTGAATTTATTGTCAAGATTACCTTCAAAATATTTTCCCCATGGACTAACTTCATGTGTTTTTTTAGCTTCTTTTAGTGTTGAACAATTCATGCTTTCAATTTCATGATCTAAAATTTCCTTTGCCATTTTCTTTTTCTTTCACATACTGCTGTGGAGGGCTGCTGAGTAGGTTGAGGTGTTTTCTTAGGGGTACTAATATGACCTCTGCTGCAGTCAGCTTTTACTAAAGAATACTGATAGACTTTCATTACAGAATTTTAAGTTGTGAATCACATTATCAAGTACCTGTTTTTTTTCTGTTTATTTTAAGTTTATTGATTTTCTTCTTTTAAAAATATACTATAGATTAAAAAGTTATCAGATTTTAATTCTTGAACTAAAAGAACAGTGAAGAGAGTATCAACTTAATATAAATTAACTGTACAAATTTTAATCTTAAATATACTAGCATGATCTTAAATGTAGTCTCATATGTAGAAATAATCTTATATATTCCATGTGATATACTATAATAATGTCAATAGCATACACATCCAGAACAAGTTGTATACTGTGATTAAAAATAAGCAGCTATCCAAAAACAATGTGGAAGTTATGTCGGAGAAAATCTTCCATGTATCATATTTTAATTTACATATATATATATATCTGTTATAAGCAAACTAATTAACTAATTGCATTATGATCTTATTTATTTCAAAACACTAAAAATCCCTATAGTGCATATGATGTCAAATTCATTTTGCACTTCCAATATTGTATTGAAATATCATATAGAAGATATATTTGGAAAAAGGACTTGGAATTATGACACCTATGATTATATTTGTGGTAAATTAAAATCTGAGGACTCTAGGTATTGGAAAAGTTCATTTTGATCTTGTCCACCAAAAATAAAAAATGTATTTTCCATTTATATTGTGATCATTATTCATACAAATTTTAGTAATAATTATAACTATTTGTGTTAATTATTTGTAGTCATGAACAATTTATTCTTATAAAAGTTACTTTGGGGTTAAATGAGGCAGGATATGTTAGTACATATTTCTATATTAGCATATTTGTATATATACATATATCAATTTGGAGATGGCATATACAAATATGTATGGTTTTATACTTAATTCAAAATAATTAATAAGAATTAAAGCTGAAATAACTGGATAAGATAAATATGTATGTAAGCAACTGGAGTAAGGCAAAAGGGTTTGATAGGGTTGATAATAAATTAACAATGATAACTTTATCAATTACCAAGGCTAAAAAATGTCATAATCAGTAAGTTAAGACTCACAATGCCCCCCAGTCTTCTTTTTTTATTTTAAAGAGAACAAAACAAAAGAAAACAGAAAAAAAAGCAGATCAGAATAAAACAATGCAATCAACACAGGATTTCAAAACAAGACAACAGGAAATGGACAGTAGTTACCACCCCATAGTCTTCTTCGATGACAGTTTACTCATTCCCTACTACTCTAACCTCATTGTTTGTTCTATTAATCTCATTTCTGTTTGTCCTCACAGCTTTAATGTGTACACTTTGCTTACCACATTTTGATTATCACATGAATGGAATAATATTACCTGTGTTCTTGCAACAATTCTTCCTTCCAACATTTTTATTGCTTTTGACTTATGTAGACACCTATAGCATTATTTAATTTATTTTATAGTTATATAGTAATTGTCTTGGTTACTTTTCTCTCATTACTGGGGCAAAATACCCAACGCCCAAAATGGAGGAAGGAAAGTTTTATTTGCTTACTATTCGTGGAGGTTTCAATCCATGATCAGCTGGCTGCAAGACACAGTGGTATGACACATGGGCAGCACTTCAAGGCAGCAGAGCAAAAGGAAGAGAGAACAAGCCCCCCCCCCTCTCTCTCTCTCTCTCTATATATATATATATATAGATATATATATATATATATCTATATATATATATGGGGGGGGGTGAGTACCAGGGATTGAACTCATGACCTCTCACTTGCCAGACAGGCATTTATGCCTGCTGAGCTAAATCCCCAGCTTTCTCCTCCCTTATATTATAAGCAGGCTACACTTCCCCCACCCAGGGAAGGTTATAGCATTCACACCACCTCTGTGCCCTCCTCTTGCACAGGCTGAGGATATTTACAATGTAATGATCCTGGGTCCAGGCTGAGTCTCTTAGTTAAATTTCTAAACTTCTCAAGTTGACACAATGTATCAACAATAACAGTAATAGTATATTAAATACTGCCCTTTATATATAAATTATGGACCCTGTATGTGCCATTATTTCAACATGGTGAAGTAATTGTAAAAATTACACACTGATGCTGAGGTGCAAAATTTCTTCAAGATATAAGAGCACCTCCTTGATGGTAGGACATTTGGATTTTCCTATTTCTTGAGTAATACACATATTTTTTTGTGAAAGAAGGTATGCGTAAATTTGTACTTTTACCAGTAGAGAATGAAATTCAGTTTCTCAGTGTGTCTTAGCAAATATTTTATGTTGATTGACCTTTATGCTTTTGTCAATCTAGTCATTTTGAAATAAGACATGTACTTTCTCTATTACCTTCTTTGCACATTTGGATATCTTTCATTTTCTTAATTCTTCTTCACGATTTTTGCTCATTTAAAATAATTTATTGTTTGCAACCTATTTTATATGAATAGCATCTCTTAACTCAGCTTTAATGTTACTCTTAGGCCAGGTATATATTCTCTTTTTGAGATTTTTTATTTCTTGCAATGAAGACTTTTATTTAAAAATACATATTTAATCTAGTTAAAGTTAACAATCTGCAATTAGACATTTTGTGAATATAGTATCTTATTTTTAAAAATCATCTCAAAGTTATAAGCATGTTCTATAAAAGTTTTCAACCTTTAATATTTATACTTTAATCTACCTATATTTTTGAGATTGGTTTGGCTTTGGAATTTTTTTCCCTGTGCAGTTTTCCTGATCATGAACCAAAAAGTTCATTTTTTTCTCTTGCTGATTTTTAATGCCCATTGTCATATATTAAAGATTCCATATCAGTGTTATTATTTCCTGTATATTCTTTGTTTTCTTTTGTGATCATTTTAAAATCTACTTCATCAATCAAACCATTGTCTAAGAAAAAGTAAGTTTTTATATTCTCCACTTTGTCTTATTCTTGATTCTTTGTGCATGTATACATGAACATATCAGTGTAAACTTGTCATGTTAAATAGCAATCTCTGGTGGAATTTTCATTGATATTGTATTTAATCTTAATTGATTTTATTATTGTAATATGTATTAAAAAAGTATAATATTTCTCTATTAATTTAATTATTATTTAATATCTTTCCATAAAACATTTTAGTTTTCCTCATAAAGATCCTATGTGTCTTTAAAAATATTCAGTTATTTATTGATTTTCATTATTGTTCTAAATGTTGTCTTTAAAGTTTCTGCTGGTGCGTAACAACATATTGTAATTGCTATTTTTAATTGCTTATTTTACATTACTACTCAGCATTATAATTGAATTATTAAAATTATATTTAAATATTCATTTATTATATTATTATTCATTGATTATGGGGAGTTCCATTTTTCTAAAATATTGTCAGGCTTCATATAATACAAATATTTCTATTTAATAGGAAAAAATCACCATCGTATTTTTGAATCTCTTAAATATATTTGATCTAATCTTTGTATTAAATAAATAAAAACATTACCTTTGTTAATAAGTTATAGAAATTAATAACTACTATAGCCTAATTTTATGCAACAGTATTTATACATTTAATTGATGCTACAATTTTGAGAAAGAAATAAAAGAAAAAGCAATCTATAGAACAAATGAATTTATTTTAACATACATATTTTCAAGAAAAATATACTAAATGGCAAAATTAATCAGATGCTTGTCCTTAGGCTCCTGAATCCAGTGCCACATATATGATAGCTTCAAATGCACACTGATGTGTTTTATACTGATGATTTAAATATAGAGATTATCTTAATACTTGATAAGTAGATTGTCTAAGTAATTAATAGCTCAGAATAGAGTAAAATAACAAATAATAAGCCTCTCTCCATTTGAATAGAATATGTGATGGTATGTTGAAGCACTGCAAATTTAACTGTTTCCAAAGAAATGCTACAAAAATGCTACTTAAAATTCTACCTAAAATTTCTAAAGAAATGCTGCCTAAAGACTGGCTATTTTCCTATATCAGCAGCTACTGGGACATTATCAAGCTGCACTGGATGTAATTTATTAGACATCTATACCCTTTGGCTTCTTTCCATTTGAATTTCTATAATATCTCCTTATTTCACAACCAAAAACTGCCACCTAAAATAATAAGAGTGTTCCTCAGTGGCACCACAACTGTCTTGTAATCCACTACTCAAAGTAATTTATACACAATTGTAAACTCTAAAGTGCTGAGTATCACAATTTAAAGGACTCGGAGTCACTGAACAAACTATTTTACTGAGATTGTCTATTAAGATATAATAATTGGCATGCCAGTTAATTTGAGAGACAATAAGCCAAATACTCGGCTGGCATTCTCAGTCAATGCAGCTTTGAAGTTACTATATTACAACTTCAAAACTTAAATAATGTTTGCTTTCACATTCCCCGTAGTCTAACTCTCTGGTTTTAAAGTATGTAATTTTTCTTCTCTAGTCTCAGAAATATGCGCAATTCACTTTAATGATGACTTGTCTGAGTTTTTGAAGTTTTTTGCATTTAAAAAGTATAAGTGTGTACTGACATGTAAACATCTTACTTTAAAGACATTGAACTTCATATTTAAGAAATGTGAAATTATCCTTTTTATCTTATGATAAAGATGTTTATAATTCATACAATTCTCAACTTTTAGGGAAAGAAAATTATTCCTGGTATCTAAATGAATTTTGGATATCTGAATAGACTTTCCTTGAGCTGTACTCACCTTTAGTACAAATACCCTATATATTTCATGTTTCACTGATATATCCTGGGAAGCACATTGTTCAGAAGAAATAAATCTAAGCAGGGATGAGATCACCCTGGATGTTGCCTTCAGTCTGTTGTAACCAGAGGTCTAAAGTTTATTTGCATCTAAAAGTTTCTTCCAGTTTAAGAAGGAGATTTGCTTCTCTTCAGGTTGCCATTTGTGGTTGATTCCTATTTCAGGCAGTGTATTTTCTGCCACTGATAGTTGCAGTTCTCTAGGAAAGAAAGATATGACCTTAGTAGTCACTACTCTGTAGAACTCATTACAGATTCACTTGGAAAAAAAAAAGATTCATATGGGGAATTAAAAGGACTTATAATCAAAACATGATCCATAAGTTCCAAATTTAGGAGAGCAAATTGATCTCTTAGTAATTATTTATTAAATAGAAAGAGATATTACAGCTACTTCATTCTTAAGCCTATGAGATAAATTGAAGCCAGATATTCAGGGAATATCTGAAAGTTTTTCACCAAAAATCATCATAAAAAATATTCTGAAAAACATGCTACTATGTTTTATATTATCTCTAAAGTAAGTACAGTAATATATGTGTTTTATTTCCTCCCTACTCAATATAAGTTGATGATATTATACCAAAAATGCAATTCAATAGAAAAATCCTACAAGAGAACTTAAATATGATGCATACACTAGTTCAATATTTTGACCCGATACTAGCATCTGCAATATAAAGATGGATGACCTACATTACAAGCAATTTGCCAAGAAAGTTATTTATTTATTTATTTATTTGTTTGTTTATGGGAAAATAAGAGTAGAGAAGCTAAGCTATTATATTCTTCTTCAAGGACCATGATTGCAGTTGTTCTATGTTGCTGATTAAAACTGCAGTACAACAACTAAAATCTGATTCAGTATGTTTTCTCTCATGAAACAAATAGTCCTCTTATTTTCTTGGAAGTGCACCTCTCAAGTTATTGTTATCAGCACAATTTACATGGTTAAATCAAATTCTGCTTTAACCATAGCAGATAAAGTTATAGAACCACTGCTGTGTTAAATACAAAATCATTTTATGTTACAGTTATAAGTTCAATCAATTTTGAAGAAATCTCTGGAGTACAGATTCTTGCCTTTAGAGTGCTTGACCTATTACTCCTTCTAAATCATTTTAGTTTTCTTTTAAGCTTCCTTTATGTTAGCAATCTGCAGAGTCTAGGAAATGAGATTCATTTTTTTTCTCTGACATACTGTCCATATAGGTGCAACAGAGCCATATCATTATATCTAGGATGACCAATTGCCCATTTGTGAGAATAGTAATTCAAGTTGTGGTTATTTGAACGATGTAAAGTAATGATGAATTTTTCACATGCTTATATTTTATTTTCATCCAGTGAAAATATATAAATCTGCTCTACTCCAGCCTTGTGGCTTATCCCACAGAAAAGAGCTGATAAAATATCCTGCAAAAACACTAAGCACTTTAGAACTTATTAGCCATGATTTCAAGAAATGGCAATAGAGCCATCATGGAGAAACACATAGCCTGAAATCATACAGAAACAAAATTAATACAATATATCATATTGAAGAGTAAATTGTTGCCTAAGGTTCAGTTCAAGAAAACACAATTCAGTGATTCATTAAATTTATAATTACTATTGTGATGACTTGCTAAATATCATTTCATTATGTGAATTTTGTTTTGGTACTTGTTTCTTGAAAATTGATTGGGGTTTCTGTTATTAATAATAACATTAACAGGTTGCATACTCTTAAAATTCAATTTTTAAGAGGCAGTAACAACCATAACCAAACAGACTTCTAGGTAGTGTTTATATCAGCAAAATTTTAGTTGATAAATGAGTTGCTTTCTGTGTAAAAGTTTGATTTGATATTAATATTTTCTACCCATGATTTTATAGTATAAATTCAATCATTCATATGTTGAATATATTTGCTGGCTTTTGTCTACAAATAGAGCATAGATTCCACTGAATTGTATTCAAAATTCTATATGTGGCACAGTTATTTCCTTAACCATTTACTTCACCGCCCTCGTGGCTTTATTTCTCTCTGATAGTCCAACAACACAAGATCAATTCTTTTCTCCATGTCTACATTTTCTCTTTTGCTTCCCTTTGTGCAAGTTAGTCTAATTTAACAATAAAAACAAATTTACTACTATTTTGCATTGGATTCTAAAGCTAGAAACAAACCAAGGGAAAAACAAACATGCATGCAGCCACAAGTGGCCTCAGAGCTAAGAAGTATGTTTTGGGTGTATACATATGAACAAGGAGAATTTATTAGATGACAAGAGCTATGCTAGTAATTTCAGGCATCAGCTATATAAGATTAACAGATCAGTCATTAAAGAAAAAGCGTCCTAGTATGCGCTATGTGGTTCAAGCTGTTTCCAAAGATGAGAACATATCAGTAACCTAAGCTATGAAGTACCTTCAGGTACAAGATGAAACTTATGCAAGATCATGGTTTAGTGTGGCTCAGATAAGTGGGAGAGCCTGTGGAAGAGCCAGTGAAAAGACATAAGTTTATGAATGAAAGCTAACCCACTAAATGCTAAGCTCTTATGTCAGACTAAAGAGATTGTATTGTACTTTATTAGTATATGTTTGTGATGTGTAGTGATTACACTGTTTGGTAGTTTGAAACACATACATATTGTTGGTTATTTTTATTTTTCCTGTTTCTCCCCCCCATCACTTTTCCTTCCTTACCCCAACTCCCTTTTCACCTACAATTGTTGCTAGGTTGTATCAACTTGTGAATTTTAGAAGTTTAAGCAACCCTGAAGGGAGCCAGGGTCCTTACTTTGTAATCATCCTTAACCTGTGAAAGAGAATGGCTCCAGGGTGATGTGATGTGAGTGATATACTCACCCTGGGGAGTTGGTAGCCTATTGAAAATCTAGGGCAGGAGAGGAGGCTTATTCTCCTGCTTTTGCTTTTGCTGCCTTTGCTGTCTTCTGCCGCCTTGAACTGTTGATCCTGTGCCATGCCACTCTGTCTTGGAGCCAGTTGATTATGTATTGAAACCTCCACAAACTATGAGCCAAATAAACCTTTTCTTCCTTCATTTTGAGTGTCAGATATTCTGTCTCAGCAATGAGAGAAAAGTAATCAAAGACAAAATCTACAGAATCTACCTCCATTTCTTTACATTGATTTTACTTTGTTCTTCAAATTATTTGTACTTTGAGTCTCTCACATTACATGCAATATTTAACCATTTGTGATGGATTTATTTCACATAGTCACCCATTTCTCCATAAAAGACTCAAATTTATCCTTCTTTATAGCTGAGTATTACTCAGTTGTGCATATGTACCATTTATTGTAATTTAAACAAGTAGAGAAAGGAATATGATATGATTTTGTTTGTCTCCTTAACAACAATATGAAGAATGCTTCAAGAGGTTAACATTTGGAGATTTAGATACATACAGACTATGGCACAAATTTTCCAGTGTACTCTTTTATGTCTGGAATATCTTCAGTCTTTCAGTTCATTCTAATGGAGTCCTAGATATCTAGCATGATCTAGCCAAATTGGACTTCTCAACCAAGCCTTCTCAGATCATTCATCTATCAAACAATTGTCTCTCTTCATTGACTGTTCTGTGGAAGTGATTTTTTGCCCATCTTTATTCTAGAAATTGCAGCAATGCAACAAATATTAGTATAATTGGGTATTTTTGTTAATTTTTCCAAGGATATAGTTTTATTTTAAAATCTGAAAACGATATATTTATGCAAAAGAAATTAGCTCAAGAACTATGTGTATGAACTTCTATATCATGTTTATATTGTAACTATATTAAATTGTATTTACTATACAGCTATATAGCTATCTTACCATATTATATTGTAATTATATTAAATTTATTTCTGCTCTATATCAACTCTTAGATATATATCAGTTAAGAATGGAATCTCCTCTTATATCAAATAAATGTTGCTTTTTGAAAAACAAAATATAAATATCTCCTAGACTTAGCAAATGAAGAACAAAGCTATATTAAAATAGCTTTAGATGATGATGCTTTCTAGTAAATACATATCTGCCATTTAAATTCTTTTGTTTAAATAACTTTTATCTTGAGGCAGAGGGGAACATGCAGAGTTTCTATAAAACATTGCTTTCCTCCAAATCACTTTTCCTCCTCAAATTGAGGGGATAGTACACAGGTCCTTACTGGCTGAGGTTGACTCCATTATCACTTGTAAAGTTTGAAACATTGAATTTGTGCCTTCACTTTGTGAAAGAGAATTATGCCTTTATAAGTATCTTAGACATATTTTCTAAGTTGTACTATGTCCCATACTTAGAAGAAATTAATACCAAAGAAATATTATTTTATGAACATTACTATTCTGAGAATATGTCATAATCATGAAAATACATTTTACACCACCCATCTAGTCATTGAAAAATATAACTTCAGATTTTTAAAGTCCCTAAAGTCTACATTGAGACAAATTAAATGATTTCTAAAGATAAAGGTTGCTTTCTTATTGCAAAGATTCACAAAGACCTTGACGGCATTGGCAGAATTTGTTGGCTCTGTAAATCAGTTTAAAGAATGTGTCTTTCTTCAGGTAGAAAACACAGGGGCAAATAGAAATTATTTAATTGGTTTGAAGTGTTTATGAAAATATTTATTTTCATTTAAACTGAAATAAAAGTTTAATCTAAGTGCACATGTGGAAATAATTTCAGAAAAAATATGTTGTCACTGTTACCTATAAAATAAGAAATAAACTATTTTAATTATCTTCTCAATTTTAAGAGTTCATACCAAATAATTTGATGTGTTAGAAGCATCTATACCATGTCAGATTCTTGAACTCTGCCTATATAAGAATATTTTGAAATTAAACTATTCTAATAATTTTCTTCTGGGGCCACTTGGGCTTTTTTTCTCATCTATATTTTATTTAATGAACATTACATTTTAATATTGTATATTTGACATAGAAATGCATTGGTGGTAGAAAAATAGTTTTGTGATGACTTTAACTTTAAATAACAAACCATTATGATGATGGTAATACAAAGTTGACATTCTGATGGAGAATATCAAGAGTCTTAAATGATCAAGACTTTCATCTCTATATGTCTTTGACTCATGAATTATTCTTCTAAGATTGCAAAAATAATATTGATGTAGAATTTAAGTTAGTAGACATTGGCATGAGATATTCTTAAACACTGTATTTAAGTGATGTGTGTAAAGTGACTTATACAAACATCAGTTGAGAACAAGCAGTGAGAGAAAATAGAAAGATAGGCAAATAGGTATCTTAGTTTTTCTGTTTTATACTATATTTATCTTATTTGAATAAAAAAACTATCAGAAGGTCAGTAGTAGCTGTGTTTATGGAGCTTTGATTTTTTTTCTATTCACAGATACAGAATCCAGATTTTCTTTAAGGATATGTGGTTTTGTTGAAATATAACTATATATAGGAAAGTAGATAAAGTTCAAGTGAAAAACTCCATTAATCTTTATATAGTAAACACATCTCAGTGTTTGTGTTCAAAAAACAGAGCTCATGTCTAGATAAATGCCTCTTTTGCCCTTCCTTGAGTAATAACTTCCCTCTAATACTACTCTTTTCTTGACATCTATTGCCATACATTGGTTTTACTGTTTTTAAAACATAGAAACAGAACCATACAGTATGTGTATTTATTTATTTTTTTGGATCCTTCATTTGACATTCTGTGAGAATTGTCTATGTTGTGTATACTTTTCCTTCATACAAATATATCACAATTTACACAGTCTGCTGTTAGTAATCATGTGTCTAGTTTTCAGACTTTGAATAGTACCAATACAATGTCTATGTATATTCTTGTGAAATATATTTTAGTAAACATGCCTAAATTTCTACAAGAGTATATATTTTAAGTCATAAACTGTATTTGTGCTGAGATTTAGTAGGTAATGCACAAACTACTTTTAATCAACAAAAGGGAATGGTCAGAAGGACAAGGAATAGAAAACAAGAAAGCAACAGAAGACCAAAGGGAAGACCAGAATAGATTATATGAGTCGGAAGCTTGAGAGTTATAGTAAACCAAGAGAATTAATTGATGACTGACCTCTAGTTTAACAGTAGCCTTAGTCTCTTTCATATGTTCTGACTTCGCAGGAAACTAAAATATTTTACCACTTATTTAAACTATTATATGAGAAACCTAACTGTTCCTTAATTCTCAATTTTATTAGTGGTGCTTAATACTACAGATACGGTTGTATTGATATGATGACTAAAATAAATGCTGATGTGCAGTATAACCATCCTAGTGTTTGATTTATATGCACAAAATTCATTTCTCTGCACTAATGCACAATCAAGAATCCAGGATAAGGAAACTCAGAAATTTACTTGATGAAAAGGAGAAAGAGAATTGTTAAAAAATGAAATCAATATGCACGACTTGGGAGAAAAAATAAATCCTCTAGGAAAAACATTAGGGAAATGTATTAATTTTTAAATGCTAATTTATAACACAAAACACTCTAAGCCATCTATCTGTAACTGTGATCACATCTCACAGGGCTTCTTTTGACACAGGGAAGCTCAGTCTGAAGTTTTTGGAATGATCGAAATTAAGAATATGGTCTTCATTTTTGTTGGCCCAGATATCTGCTTTAACACTTCAAACACTCTTTTAAAAAATCTCACACTGTATCAAAAATAACCTCCCTTAGCCACAAAGAAATCCAAGAGCTCCAATAGTCAGCAAGTCCATATGTAAGTGAGAAAGAAATGTGCTGCTTAGTTTACATGACAACCCACAGATCAAAACAAAATAAATAAATAACGTTGCATTGGCTTAGCCTCCTATTCCATTGGGAATAAATGTTAAATATAATCTCCTTGAAATAGAAGATTGAAGACCCCAACTCTGACTGTGGTGAACAAAAATGGAAATTAAATGTCCCTGGTAAAAAGAAATTTTAATTTTCAATGTAGAATTTTAATGTTCACAAAAAAAAATACAAATCCAACATGATACGGATTGGCAGACTAAAAGTAAAGGGTTTGTCCATTATCGTGCAAATCCAAACATTACGACAGAAAAATAGTTTTGGGCTTTAAAGACAAAAGAGGCTTATTTTGCTACTTTTTAATAGGCCTTTTATCATTAGCAGATATTATTCAGATTTGATTCAAAAAATATAAACTATAGCCATTTTAAGTAAGAAGTTATAATATTTTCTTTATAAATATCCGATATGTTTTCCTTGACTATAAAACTGTTACATTTCATGCAATGTTTTAATCCCAACAGTGCTTTCAAGTCTCCATAAGAGATTTTAGGTCTCATAATTTATTTCAGTATGCTTCAAATTTTAGAACTCATCAGCTTTTCAAAGATGTGTGGAAGTGAAGCCCTCTTCGCCCTGAGAAAGAAGCGTGGAAGCACAGTAAGAGTTCCCATGAGGGAGGACTGAGGCATCTCACCTTTGCTGTGGTTTTGAGCTGTTTTAAGAGCACCCAAAAATAAAAAATGGCCACATTCTAAGATGGAACTAAGAAGAAACAGGACATTTGCACAAATTAAGAGGATACTGTCAATGTCAGAAAACCAGAACATTAAAATGGATTTTCTAAAATGTTCTGAACCAAATTCCTTATTTCGAGTCGATTCAACCAGTACTGTGCAGAACTCAACTGTTGATTGTTCCTTCAGGAAACTCAGCAGTGCTGTGACTCTAACTCTGTGCATACATGGAGTATTTTACATAATTTAGTATGAAGTGCTGTAAAGTTACTCTTTACTATATGGATAAAAATAGAATAAACTTCAAAAGAGTGTGACTGCCATTCTAGCAGGCTCAAAATGATTAAGAAGCAGTCAAAACTTTAAAGGGAAAAATGATATAAATATACATAAATAAGATTCAAAAATTGTTTATTAAATAGCTAAATTAACTTCAGCTTACCCTAGTTTGAGTTTTAGAATATGTTAGCTTTTTTGGGAACAATTTTGGCCTCAAAATTGAGCACAATATTACAGTATTTCAAAGCCAGTAATAATTTATGCCCCCCAAAATTTATTCCCTAACTAAATTCTATGTGTGATTATAATATCTAATCAACTGAGATGCCATTAATAATCCTGAGTAAGAAAAATTGTAATCTTGATATTTTTTATTATCATAACTAAGTAGTCTGAAGTTTTTAAGGGAGAGCAGTGAATAGAGAGTAGGGATACATTAGGAAAGTATATTTCCTTTGTCTCTGTCTCTGTCCCTCTCTGTCTCTGTCTCTGTCTCTCTCTCTGTCTCTGTCTCTCTCTCTGTCTCTCTCTCTCTCCATCTTTCTTTCTCTCCCCCTTTGCCTCTCTCTGCATGTTTCTGTATCATTGTGTTTGTGTGTATTTCTCTTATTCAGGCTGAGAGGAAGCATCAAATAATTCTCTACAAAAAAGTTAAGTGGATATATATATATATTTGTGGTTTTTCCATGTGAGCTATGTCATTTCCTAAGATTTTACATGCAAATTGATTAATATCTTTCAGAATAAAAACCAATTATGCTATCAAAATAGTTTAATCTCTCCTTAGACTTGAAATCTTTAAAAGATTCAGTGCCTTCAAGTCATTCCAAATCTTTGAGAATAAACTCTTTAACCTATTTCATATAGAACTCATAAATAAATTTGCATGGTAAATAGGAATAAGTTGTGATGTTTGGTAAAAAAAAAAGTCTAGCATCACTTTCTTCACGTTATCCTAATAAGGAAAATAACAGCACATGAAATAGTTTTTATATGTAGATTATATAGACTATACAGATAGCATTCTTTCATTGTTACTGAAAAATTTGCAGCATAAAGATTCATCAGTTATATATTTCTTAAAATACACACAGGAAATTTCTCATGTAGAATTTCTGATAATACTTTGAATTATTCATAGTCACCATGAATAAACTTTTGACTAAATGGTTAAAATACTTGACACATCTTTTCTATATTACAAAAAGATTCATTTTAACTTTAATAAAAATTCAGCTAATTTCATCTCCTTAAATGCTACTTCAATTGCGATCACTTTGTAAACCTAAGAATTATGCTGTTTCCTTCTGTTACATAGTGTGCTATTTTTCCTTTCAAGTAATAATGTTAAATAGTTTTAGTAATTCCTTTTTGTGTCAAACATTTCTAACTAAAAAGGACATTGCTCTTCTTAAACATACTTAAAGGTTCAATTAATTTGCTGAACATGTATAGCTGATAAACTACACTCACCTTCACTTTCACAGAATTAAATTTTAGTTTGTTTCCATAACTTTATTAATACAACAGTAATTTTGTATGGACCTTGAAAATTATATAATTTAACTTAATGCTAAATTATGTCAAAATACATCTTTCTAAAGCCCAAAATCTGTTACTTTGAATATTTCATCACTGATTTTTGAATAATCATTTGAAGAATAAATCATGTTATCTAAATTTAAGAATGACATTAAAATGTTATTACCACAATAATGTATGTGAAATGGTGGACATATTAATTACCTTGCTTTAATTATAAACACATATATTGAAACATGTCATTGCACCACATAAATATATGCAATTATATAAGGGTCAAAAATAAAATTATATAAGGGTCAAAAATAAAATTGTAAGGGGTTTAGCTCAGCGACACAAGTGCCTGGCAAGTGCGAGGTCATGAGTTCTATCCCCGGTACCAAAATAAATAAATATATAAAATAAAATAAAATTGTAGATAATTAAATAGACAAAATATATAATCACCAATTTAAGAGATTTTCAAAAATATTTAAAATATTATTACAGTATCAAGGTTTATTAAAGATAATCAGAAACATTCATCATAATTCACAAAATGCCAATAATTACTTCAAGCCAAAGAATTGTGGGAATATAGAGATGGAAACTGGTGTTTCCATATTTGCTTCATTTTGTAACTGAGTTTTCTTGTCTTGACTTTTCAGCCTGTTTTACTGAAGCATATGGCATTAACAACCTAAGATTTTCACCTCACCTTCAGTATCTTTGACTATGATAAAATGTTTCACTAAATTAAATATGGAGGATGAGAAGGAGGAGAAGTGGGGAGCAGGAAAAAGAACAAGAAGAGAAAAAAGGATGTAGGAGAAAAAGGAAAAAAGAAGAAGATAGAGTAAGAAAAGGAGAAAAAGGATAAATAGAGTGGAAAAGTCTAAGACTTCAAGCTAAACACATTTAAAATTTTACCTCTTAATACTACAATTAAAACTTTTTGTATTTACTTTGTTCTTGGTCTCAAAAATAAAGGATTGGACACTGAGCAATCGTGTAATCATGCTTTGGCTTTAGCTCACAAATCATCAGAATTTGTAGCAAGTGGTAGTATAGGATTGCTCCAAGTGGTAGTATAGGATTCAATTTTAGAAAATTCAAACATTTTTAGTTAATCATTTTTTTCAAAGCATTTTTTCTTTGAAATTATTTTTGTTGAAAGGGAATGCATACTATTTTAGTTTCATGTGTCTTTTGCTATTTTCTCTCTCTCTCTTTTTTGCTTTGTTTTTGTTTTTTTGCAAATTACTTAGGCTAAAAAGAAAAGGAAAATATTTGTGCAAATAAATGTATATGAGAAGTAACGTTATTATATTACCTGATAAATTACTTATATTTCATTTTGTGGGCCATGCTTTTGTTTTTAAACTCTACAGATTTTCATATTTAGTATTTTTAAAAATATCTTCACTCCTATGGTATTGCAATTAAAGTTCACTGGAGAAAAATATACTGGTGTTATTTCAAGAAGAGAAGCAATATATGGAATACAGTGTTTACAAACATTGTTGGAAGAGCTGAATCAGTGAAACTGAAGAGAATTCCTAGTTGTGAGAATCAAAACCACCCTCTCTAGCTGTACTGGGAGATTAGAATGTGGTGCTACTGTCTCCACCACAATTAGTTCCATTGACTAGATGGTGACACAGATAAAAGACAGATCACAGACACTGATCCCCACCTGTATTATTTTATAGTACAAACAGTCATAGAAATAAAACTATCTTCTCTGTCTGTTTTCCTTCTGAAACCCAGGATTGGTAGAACATTTCATATCTAGTCATGAATGTAAAGGAAATTTGTGATTATAGTTTTTAAACTTTTTAGCCTCTGCCAAGAGAAGTAAAAATGAAGTTTGAGAGAACCAACTCAGACATGTTGTACTTTCTATCATTTGTTTATTCAGCATTCATGTGTGTACTACTATTAGTATGTTCCCAAATGATAAAAATAATAATGAAAACTTGTCTGAGTGAAACATACTACAACTATACAATCTGAAGGTGCTTTTCAGAATCTTCCTAGATGTAGAGACCTGAATACTCATCAGTAACTGAATAAGACAGGGTTGTATTTGAGCTTTTCTAATTCAGTCGACATCTCATTTTTTCAAAGTCTAAAATTCCCCAAAAGCTAGAGAGCAGAGAGAAGAGAATAACTGGATATTAAAAAATATATATGTGTTTTTTTCAACGCAATGAACATTTCTTATTTCTCTCACAATTCATGAATTTATAATTCACTAGCACTACATGAGTACATTTTTGTTTCTTTCCTTTCTGTAAGCAATTGTTGTTCCAATCTTTCAGTATTTTTAGGGTAATTGAATCTGCACTTCTTGAGGAAGCTAATAAACTGGATGAATCATACTGGTTTCTGAAATGATCTATGTAAGTTTAAAATCATTAAAAAGAATGTAGACCTTTGAGAATTCTAAAGATAATTTAGATTTTTAAATTTATTTTTGGTATAGTTTTCTATATATCTGTGTTGGAAAAAAAAGCTATAAAATGTGATATTAAAAGTTGTAAAATGTAAGCATAAGACAATCGTAATAAATTGTTAGCTATTTTTCTTACCCTAATATTAGTTTCAGGAAAATATAAATCACAAATGCTACAGTTACAGGAGCAAAATATGTTGAAATACTCTTTAAATTCATGGCTCATAGTTCCTTAACAATTTGATTCAATTAAGTCTTATCAATTCTTTTAGTTTATAAAATTATAGCTTATATTTGACTTTATATCATAATCCATATTAAGATAACATAAAAAGCAGACTTTGTTGAAATCTGAACATGTCAGTATACATGACTAAAAGAATAAGAGAAGTCGGAACGAAAACAAGATTTAACAATGCAAATATAAAGACATTTGGTATATACTAATATATGACTTAAGAAGAAAAAAATAAACTAAGTACAAATTATAACAAAAGACTCCTGTATAGTTTGTTACTTGCTTGCAACATGGAAATTTCAACTAAAAAGACAGTGAAGCTTGGATATTAATCAACAGACCTGAATTGGTGACATAATTGGTAGCAAGTTTGGAGTGGTACTTGACATAAAAGTTGACTGTCTTCGAATTACTACTGTGAATAATATTTATTGGAATGTTGCCAACAAAATTATCAGTAGACAAACTTGAATTTCTTGTAAGTGGACAGTTTGTCATTTGCTTTCAGGAGCTTCCCAGGAGTCCCTCAGATTATTGAACTGACCCTGTTAGTAAGTCAGTAGCCTGGAATTGAGGGCATCTCTGTAGGTTCTTGTTCATGAATGAAGTTCTCGGACACAGCGCTTGAACATTGAGGCAGGGTCAGACCAGCAGGGCAGAAGCATTGCAGAACCTGCAGCTTCTTTGTATACTGGCTCAGAAAGCAGCCTCTTATGAATGCCCGTGAAGTATGTGGGTATAATTGATTTTAACATCGAGTTTTACAATGCTCTAGAAAGACCAGTAATAACCTGAGTTTTACTTCAAAAGACTGCCTGTATGGCCTTCAGGAGCTGATTTATTAATATCACCACATATTTCACCATACTTTATTGATTTGACCTGCACATATCCTTAGTTTCATTTTAAGCCAGATCATTGAAACAAAATTTAGAATATAGGTTATCCTAATAGTTGAATGTTTCTATGATTTTTAAAAAAAATGTAGGCAGTAATCGCACCATCACCACAATGAAGATACAAGTTAACTCCATCATCCCAAAAGGTTTCTAGTGTCTCTTTGTAGTGAATTCTCCCAGAAAATTTTTTCTTCTTCCATGCATTTTCCTCTTGTAATACATGGAGAATCATATTTTATAATATGCATCCTTTCTTCTTTTTTTTATTTATAATGTATTGGAGATCAATCCATGTTATTGCATTGTATGGACCAATAGCCACTGTATAGTTATTCTGCATTTTCTTTTCTATTCATCTTTTGGTGAGTGATTTTAAAACTGACATTTTTGGGAGGTTATGAAGAAGGTAGTACAAATATTCATATATAGCCATGTATGCTTTCTGTTGAGGTGTATGTCTTCTCTGAGGCAAATATATGGGAGTGAAATTGCTGTGTCTGTAAGAGTGCCTTAAACAGCCATGTTATTTTGGAAAATATTTTAGCATTTTCCATTCTTGCTAATTGTGTAGCAGAACACACACTGCTTAATAATAATGTAACAGCAACAATAATAACTCCAATAATAGAATAACTGCAATATTTTTAGCACTTAGTTACTAGCTTGTTATATATTTAGTTTATTGAATAACCACAAGGATGTATGAGGCAGAAACTATTATTAGTAGTACCTGCATTATTAAAATGAGGATTAGCATATGATATCTCCAAAATAATCAGCTCATAAGTGCTAGTGCTCTTACCCAAGACCAGCTGTATTGACTTTAAGAATGTCTCCCCTAAACTTAATGTTCCACTGTCTCTGTGTACAGTTGAGTAGATATAAGGAATTGCACAGAGCTGCCAGTCTAAAGAAAAATTGTAAATTTCTAAAAATTACAATCTTAAGGAGAGTGTTGAAAGGTTTCTTGAGCAGAATATAAGCTGAAAAAGTTAGCATCCAAGTACTTGAAAAAATTCCATTAGTATGTGGTATTTATAGGTACAAGTTGCCCTATTTTTTCTTCTTTTACACAAAATCTATTCAAATTGGGATCTCCTCTGCAAACTGATGTAAGAATTGCATTGAATGAAAAAGACCTAAATTTACAATCATGAAGGAAAATTGTTTCAAAGATTAAGAACAAAAACAGAGATTGGAATCCATTCTTTAATATACATGAAAAATTCTCTCTTAATCTGTAACAGAAATAGAACATGACAATTTGTGTTGTATGGAACCATAATAGGATATTACTGGAAATTTTAAATACACCTTATACTGTTACTTCAATATGATTAAAACTGTTCATGAAAATTGATAAGATGCTAGTAACATTTTATAGACTATAATTTTTTAATATTTTTCACTAAAGAGTTGGAAAAATGACTAAGATCCATTTTTACATTGTATACTGTATCACTTTTGCATGCTTTCTCATACTATATTATTTTTCTGGCTGTCATTTAGTTGTGTGAAAATAGGAGGACAATATAATTAGTTCTCTCAAACTTTGTTGTGATACCTGTTTGGGAGACAGACACAAAAGTTGAAACCTGACTTATAATGGTAATTCCAATGCCTTTACTTTGTTCCCTATTTGGAGACATGTAAGCATTGTTTTTATTGTAGAAGAACTAGTAATTTTATAGTTTAGTTAGTTCCAAGTGAGGAATTGAAATCAACTATCATTACTACTCTGTCACTGAGGAAGCATTGGCCATTTTCTAAAAAGTTGCATTTTCAAGTGTCTTTCTCTGTGAAATCCAGTACAAATTATGTATCATAAATGAATACATATGAAGAGCATACAGTGAAATTGGAAGGCAGTCATCATATGCATGCTGCATCATTTAGGCTGTTGATGGATAGTGAGATGTAAATATTCACCCTGAGTGAGTTTATTATATCTACATGAGCATGATTTCCTTAGGGAAGCCATCTCTGCAGAAGTGCAGGATGTGTCTTACTCTTGAGTGTAATGGAATCTTTCTCTGGCATATCAGGCAGTTCTAGTCGTCTGCGGGGCATGTCGCCGGCCACTGATTGTTTGCCTTCTGCTGCCTTCTCAGCCCCAGGAGCTACGGTTGCCGGTTTTATACTTCCTCAAAACATAACATCTCCTCTCCTTTAAATACTGTTCACTTATTTCTCAATTCTTCTATTTACTGTTTTATTCTTTTAATATTTTAAATTTGTGTTTTTAAAAGTTAAAATTTAACCAAATGACCCAACACATCTGAACAGAACAAATCACTGGCCAAACTATCAGTTGGTGCCTTTTGGATCAAGTTTTCACCAAATTGGCGGAGGCGTTTACATTTTATAAAACGTTGCCTCCTAGGACAACTCCAATAGGGGCTGTGGTCTTGGGAAACGATATTTTGGAATGTTTTGAACATCTTCATATGAAAAACAAAGAATTTTAATGTGAGCCCTTTGAGAATCAGGACCTTTGCTTCCCCTAATGTAGTATTACATCTCCTATTCTAAGAAGTATGTGGCCTATTGTAAGCACTTGAATGTTTATATCATATGTGCATGAGTAAATGACAAAAGGATTCACTTAAGAAGTGGTTAGTAATTTCTAAATGGTAAGAGATAGAGACTCACTTTGTACAGGTCAACATTCAGTGTGAGATAATCTCATATATGTAGATTCAGTTAATAACATTATCCATGATTAATTTTGGAGAAATTCAACGAATCTACATCAGAGAAGGAACTCTTTTAATCACTTTCCTACAAGTCATTTATATTTCATTTTACATTTACAATAAATATCCAGTTTAATTGTTAATCAAATACAGAGGTAATTCCAAGTCATGTGGCATCTTTTGCGCTACAACCAAGTAGCCATCTGCCTAAAGAAATGCTGCTTTAGATATATCTTTAGGAAAAGAAGCTTCAAGAATGATCTTACAGAAAATGAGTTCAAGGAAACATTTCTATTCAGAAGCATAACTTTTCAGCAATATATACAATTAGAAAGTTCAAGTGAAGCTTTAAGATGAAGGAAAGGCTATCTTATCACCATCACTGGGACAATTATGTAAGAAGAACCTTACATAATTTTCCCCTGACTCCATCCTCTCCTTCTCATACTCTCCACCATTCAATTCACTGTGTATTTCCATGAACCTCTGCCCTTAAATTTCCACAGCATTTCCTATGTAAGTTATTACTGATATTTTTCATCAAAAATGCTATTTGCGTCCCAACACGCAGGGATCACAAATTGACCTAAGCCTGGGCAAGATAATGACTTGGTGAGACCCTTTATCAAAATTAAAAAAAAAAAAAAAACTGGAAATGTAGCTCAGTGTGAAGGTTATGAACTTTATCCTGAGTATAAAAATAAAAAAATGTAAATAAATATTAAAAACTAACAATATGTGACTATCAGAAAACTATTGAAAACAGTGCTGAATTATGGTAATTTACAGTCATAAATCATATGCCTAGGTACAATCTAAAGAGAGAAGCATGGAAATTGAAGCTCGCATTTTTTTTTTTTTTTGAGATAGCTTCTCTTGCTATGTAATTTAGGCTGGACTTATGCTCACTAGGTGGCCCACGCTGGCCTCAAACTCAGGGCAACCCTCTTGCCTCAGACCACAAAACACTGGGATTACAAGTGTGCAACACCAAACCTGTCTAGCTAGGCATTCTTAACATGCACATTTCACAGGTGAAAGAAAAGGCTTCACTAGACAAATGACCTACCTGCCTGATCGCTTTCTCTAGAGAGGAAGTCATCAGACTCTGCATGTAAGCCTTTTAACACCATCATGCTGTCTCTTGAGATTTCACACTTCATGGAACTGTGATAACAATTTAACATGTCACTACTTCCTATGAACATTTACACTTCAGTGTGAAAGTGAAGATTGGCAATGTGTAACCCAAAGTTTCCTTACAAGTAAAAAATAAAATATTTTGACAGATCTTCAGAGGTTTTATTTCTGGGGAGGGTTATATTCTCCTTCCTATAGATGAGGTTGATTTAATCCTCGTTGTAAACCCATTTACTTTCAGATTATCATTTGTCTGCAAATTCTGAAACCAGAATGCCAGTTCGAATTTTTTTTTTCTACTTTTTCAGTGCTGAGGGTCTTTTTGGTTAGGGATTTATAAAGATATTCTTTCTATGTTTCAGGATGTATTACCTATTTGGAGATAACAAAATTATTCTTTGAAGTGTTACAAGCTATTTTTTTTTCCTGAATAGCAGTGGAAAAATAGAGGTAATATAAATGAAGTCAAGGCAGTGCAATCAAAAGAGAGGCGAGAGATGATCTTTGCATGAGTTAGGGTTTTATTCCATGAAAATAAAAGTGAATAAGCCTAATGTACTATTAATGCTACATAAACTGTTGTACTGCGTAAACACATAGTTGCTTTTCTGATGGCACAAATACTTCTAAGACAGTTCAGGCACTTTTGGTATGCCATCATTTTAAAATAAAACAAATTAAGTACAACATATGAGTGCATTTGGAATGAAATAAGCACTCAGTTATCATCAAGCCACACTTATCCCCAAATGTGTTGAGAAATATTTATTTCCATTTTACTTTCTCTGTCCCCTTTCACACAAAGGCACTAATTCAAATATTTCAATGGGTACAGCGATAAATTAATATTTATATTTTCTATAAAAGAAATAGAGTCAAGGGGCTCAAGTGAAGATATTTAGATTAATTAGCACATCAGATGAAATGTTTAATTCAGATTTTGAATTGAAATCTTTGTCAAACTTCTTTTGAAAAGATCTACTTGATTTAGGATAATTATTAATTTTTTTCACTCCTTAGGCAGTGTAAAGCCAGAAAAAAACCTAGCTAAATTGTTTAGTTCAAATGAGATAGAAAATAATTTCTATTGTTCCATTAAAACATAGTGAATTATGAAGTACACTGTTCATTGCACTTTCAAATCAGTGAGGATGCTGGGGTCAGTTTCTATGTAGTATGGACAAAGTTTACTACCAAAGTGCTTTGATAGAAGTATAACACTGAGAAAGCCTCAAATCAAATATGTAACCTTTAAAAATTTTGAAATTAAAACATTATCAATGAAATGTCATATAAAGGCAATTATTATAGCCATGTAAGTATAGTATTTTTTTTCCTCTGAATTTGTGTATGAGGGCATTACAGATTAGGTAAAAGTATACTTCTGCTTTGAACATCGACATTTTCTTTTTTATTTTGGGTTCTTAAAATAAGACACAAATACTGTGGATAAACTTTTATCTATAGTATTTGTTTTCAAAGTATTTCAACATTTAGAGATAAAAGTATCTTAAAATGTTCAGCAGTTTCAGCCATGTAACTATTTTTTGTCTGCCAGCACTCATCTATCTTTTTATATAGCTTGAAACACAAAATACATGAAGTATACCACTTTTCCTCCACATAAGCAGTTTTGTACCTTTAGAAAGATACCCTACTGACTCGAATTGAACAAATGTGCTAAAATATAAGGCAACTGAGTATTGGTAGAAATGTGATTGTAAAAGAAACTTTCTTAAAGGTAAAGAAAAATGTAAAATGTCCCCAGAAAAGGGTATAAATAAGAAAGTGAGGAATGCAACAGAAATACTATCCCTATATTAATACTATATTAATAAATGAATATAATACCTTTTGTTTACTGTAACTATCCATATTATCATTTAGTAGTTAAGTGTATAAGATAAAAAAGACACACACATATATGCATGTGCATCGAAAACATATATGCATTAAACTTTATAGTATTTTAACATTTAAATTGATCATATACCATGTTTCTTAAGAAAACTCATCCAAGAACAAAGAATAATAACAAAAATAACAAAATCATTAGGAAAACAAAATATGAAATATTTTGTTGCCTTTCTTTTCAATCTTTTTATGAGATTTGCCTGTCTCATAATTATGTGATTTTAGAAAGTTTTATTATATTTATTTTAGTATTCATGGTAAATTATCCTAAATTTTGCTTATAAGAAAAGTAAGTCATATTACTCCCAAGTTGATAGTATATAACTGCACATAAGAACACAACTCCCTGTAAATTCTTAGCTCTGTAGTGACTGCATTTTTTTAAAAAAATTAAACTAATACTTGCAGGGCATTAGAATAAAAACTTAGTTCCATCATAAATATATGAAAGTTAAAAAATCTATTGCAGAGTTTCATTGATGAATTTTTTAATGACAAGCATGTCTACAAAATATTGAGTCACTGATTATTCAATGCACTTTACATAATTGATGCCATTCATACTCTAACTTACCAAGAAACATATACATGCATGAATTCTGCTACATGGCTATTATTTTTCCCACATCATGGTACCAAACTGAGGGCAGAGTTTTCTTGATCTTTCCAAGATTATAATAATGAAGTCAATATCAGCACAGGTCTGACAGTCTCTAAAAGCCAGACTTGTACACTAAATCAAGATTCTCCTCTTGTATCTAAAATATCAATTTCCACTGGAAAATGTCAAGAGATAAATAAAGACACAGATATAAGAAGGAAGCATGTTACTCAACTGACATGCACTGTGACAGCGGAATGTGTTCACCCAACAAGACTTTATTGAAGTCAAGGAACACAACAATAATAATAATCTTTCTTCTGTAGCCTTACAGCTCAATGCTTATGGAAACAAAAACCTTTAAAACTCTCACATGCTATTTTAGCAATAATGCCTTGACAGTGACTATGGGAATAGAGAGGGTGCGATAACCTAGTAAGTGTGATGAAGTGGTTATTCATACAAGAGGTTACATTAGGGCAGACCCTTTTCTCAAACCAACTGTCAAAATTACTGGCAAGTGCAGTTACTGCCCTCTGTAGGGAAGCAGAGGCACCACAGCCAGAGAGAGCAGCATGCGCAGAGGTAAACAGAAATCAAGACACCTAAAACCTGCCCTGAGCATGACAGCCGTGGAAGATGATGCTGGACAGGAAAGGAGAGGCTGGCACATTGTACAAATTTGTATTCAAACACTTAATGTAGTTACGCTAGGTCAATAAAATATTATTTCTATATATAACTTAAAATTTCATATTATTTTCATTATATTGCATTACATGACCTTATTGGCCACAATGACTGGCACTGTGGCTGCAGCTGTGAGTCACAAGGTAGGTGCAAAAATGAGAGTTGATTGAACACATAGGTCTAATCCTAGATAATAGTTCTTTAGCTATGTGCTTTTTTGCAAACCACTTAATCTTTCTGAGTTTTATTTTCCTTTTAATGTTTATTAGTCCTGGCTGAATCCTCAGTAATGTTTTAATACTCTTATTTGCATTCACTCATTTAAATTTTCAATCATTCTTCAGGTCAAATACTATCTTTACATCCATTTTACAGGACAAGAGACTAAGGCCAAAATAGGATTAAAAAACACACAGAGACATGAGCATGTATGGATTTGGTTGAAATAGTTCCCCTGCAGAAATCATCCTGATGCTCCCAGCCAGGTCAGCAGGCCCACCGGAGCCCTGGCCTCGTTTCTGCACCTGGGGCTGACTGTCAGCTGCAGTGTGTTGGTTCTTCTCTCTTCGACCCCTCAGCATCCCATCAGAAATACCAGATTCCTTCTGCAGCAGCTTCTGGGCAGACTTCCAAGTGAGCACTGATGCTTTAAGTTCTTTTAAGGCCCAATTTCATAGTTAGGCACAGCACTTTTGCAGCATCCTGTTGACCAAAAGGAGTTTTGAGACTAATGTAAATTCAAGTGTTACTGAACAGCAGTCCCCTTCTCCATGGAAAACTGTCAAAATCACACAAAAATTAAGGTGTTGAGTCATGAGAGCTGCTTCAGTCATCTTTGCAGACAGTCTCAAAAGCCTTTCAGAGGAGCTTGCTATCCTTTCTGATTGAGAGTGACATCTAAGGTCTTATACAGTGATACTGATGATTCTCATGTGCCACAAATGTTGATGGTGCTGATAAAATCTAAATTTTGTGTTCAAGTTAGTGTATTCATTGGTGAGAATGTATTACAGAAAGATTGATCTAACATGGACTGAAGTTTCTCTAGTTTATTTTGACTTAATCAGAAAAATTAAATTAAATGACATTTCCTGCTTTTACATAAATATTGATTAATCATATTCTTTTTATATAAATTTAAAATTTATTGCCAGTGATAAAAATTAGATCTGTTTTAAAAATGCAAAAGTCTCATGAAATCTAAAACAGCTGCTGAAGTAGGAAAATAGTTATACTTATGAAATGAATTAAAATAAATCATATGTCATACAAAGCTCTGCATGGCTTTTATTATCATATATATATATATATATATATATATATATACACACACACACACACACAGATTTCATGTTTTTGTAATTTCCATCATGTTTTTCCATGATTTGTTAGAAGGAATGTAGTACATTATGTGAATAAGAATTGGAAATACTGAGAACAGTACATATCATATTTTATTAATATTAGATTGGAAAATGCTAAGGCCAGATATCTAAAGTTAACATTCAAAGATAATCCTCTTCAAAATTACTATTTATGAAAAAACTTTATTTTTACTATTATTAGCACATAGTTGCAGTACATAATGATTATGTTCAGAAAAATATTAATCAGAAATGTTAAATCCCACTGCCAGATGTACTTTACTTTTGGCTTGATTATGGCTTACAACACTCCTACATATAATGTCCTACCATCTCTTTTGCATGTGCATTTTTCAGGAAAGTTGCAAGATGAACAGCCATTCCTCATCATCAATGCCTCATACACCACCCAGACCTCTCATGAAATCTTTGTGTAGTAAATTAAACCACAGATTTACAATCTCAAACAAACCTTTCACATTAACTAAAACTCTGTATACAAGAAGTGTATCAAGGAGTCATGAGAATGGTATTCAGTTGCAAGTTAAGAACTTCTACCTTTTAGTTTTTTAAATTGTTAAATTGTATTTTTTTCTTGGGAGTTAGTGTGTGGCTCATTGGTAGAGGTAATACTTACATTCACTGGGTTAGATCCAGTAATAAGAGAGGTGGAAGGGAGAGGGGGAGAGACAGAAGGGTAGGGAATGCAGAAAAGAAGAATTTAACTTTTCTTTCATACTGGTGCACTTGTGATGGTTAACCTTGATTCTCAATTTGATTGGCTTGAAAGACTCCCTAGAAGACTAGTAATGCATATATCTGGGTATGTCTGCAGAGGACATGGAAGTGAGCCTAGAGGTCATATCTGGTCCCTGAACCTCCCATGCTAAAGCTCTTTCCCTGTCTCCCTGTTTTCTGGTTCCCATGGGGTGCCTCTTCTGCCATAATATTTCTGTCTTTTGACCAGCCGAACATGGATTTAACCTGCTGCAATGATGAACCAAAATAATCTCTCCTCATTAAAGTGTGTGTGTCAGATATTTTTGTCCCCTCAACAGATGACCTGACAAATACAGAAAAAAAAATTGTTACCAAGAAGAAGTGGAGATTTTGCTTGAAAAACTTCCCTCCTGCACTCTCAAAAGGGCAATTTGTGATACCAAGGGGAGGGACAACTGTGCTACTACATTTGAGATGACCCAAGTGTGTAAGAGGTGCTGAATAAATGTGGGAACAAAGATCATCTTGTCTGCCTAGTTCGGTCCTCATTCTATTTCGTTCAGAACTTTTAATATTTCCCAAATTTTTTCAGAATTCATACTCCTCAAATCAGTGTCTTATAATATGTGATGCTAATGTCCTTTTTGCTGTACCTTTTCCTTCAAAGGAAAAGGTTGTCTGCTCTGATTATTCAAGGCTCATTTGACATAGAGGTGAACATGCACCTTTGGTCACCTCTCATCTTTTTGTTTCTGAATAATCAAACACTAATTATAATTTGTCCCCAAATTTAAATTGAGTTGTACATAAATCAAAAATTCTTCATATATCTTGATATTTAATACATTTTCAAAGCTGTGTTTTATATTATTTTTAAGTATTTAGAATCTGATTTATTTCCATTTTTGCTTCTTTTTCTATCTTTGCTTGCTTGCTGGCAGGATTGGAAATTAATAAGCATAGCATCTACACAGTATCTCTGTCCATCTGTCTGCTTATGGATATACTCATCTATCGCCTGTATAGATCCTTCTACAATTTTAGGCCAGCTAGTAAACTATTGTGTACATTGGTGCTCAATTAAGAAATAGCATTAATTCTATTTGCATAAAAGTTTGCTTTACTAAGCTTGTTAACTCATCTAAATAAAAACTTATTGAAACAATGTATAAATATCTGCACTAATTAATGATGGGAAGTGCAGGAGATGATCGCTGCTGAAGGTTTTTTCATTAATCATGACATTAACAACACCATAAAATTATTTTGGCGAAATTATGCTCAGCCCACATTTATGTTTATGTATCTAATCTGCTAATTCATGTGATATAAGAGTATTTGCAATTGATCTTTAAGTTTGTGTTCACCTCTAAATTAGTTTGACAATATGAGTTATTGGAATGTGATACAAAAAAAGAAATGGCAGAAAGCTTTTAACCAGTATAAAACCCTCTTTCATATGTCATAGAGAGAAATGCTTTTATGATCACCTAAAACTCAGGTGCCAGAAGGAGTTAAAGAAAAAAAGGCGAAAATAGAAGACAACACCCTTAGCAGGGTTTGACCCCTCTACGTCATTGTTCTCTCTAGACGAATATATCAATTGATTATTTATATCAGATATTCATGGAGATGCACCAGTGTATCCGATATGGTGCTAGAAAACTAAGTGATATGTTCTTTATGAAGGGGGTACTTTTCGAGACAAAGTAAAAGCATTTTTGAAGTAACCTGATTGCAATGTACATTCGGAAACCAAATCTGTAAGTTAAATGTGCACGGCCATCTGGCTGGAGTGGGAGCTGGAATGTGTTAAGGACTGCATGCACTGAGAAATAAATGCCTCTCTTAGACTTGCATCCTAATCAATCTTATTTTTCTATGTTTGATCTGAAAGTTTGCAAGTTTTATCACCCAGAGTAACAACATTTAGGCCCTTGCCTCGTTTAAAGCAGATGACACAATAATCTGTTTGATGGATATTACGAGGTCAGTCGTCGGCTTTACCAACCAGCTGATATGGAAACTACAGCATAGATTTGGAAGTAGTTGGGATGAAAAGAGTGACTGGGTAGGTTTGATCCAAGTTTTAGTTGTTAACTATTCTAATGTGTAAATTATTCTTAAAGTTCGGTAGTTTAAAATAGTACATATCTTTTATTCCTCAGAGTTTCAAAGGGCCATGAATCTGAGAGCGACTTGGATGAGTACTTCTGGCTCCGGGTATTCTATATGACACACAAGCTGCAAGGCACAGATAGAGTCATCAGCCTCCATGTACTGACCCACATGCTGCTAAGCACATCTCAGGTCCTTGCTCTTGGGGTAACATTTCAGACACTTGCTATGGTATGGGTGCCTCTCCACATGTTCCCAGTGTCATCACACGTCCACAGCGGACTGTCATGGCATAAATGTCTGAAAGAGAAAGTGAAAAAGAGAAGGAAATCCTAATAATTTTTACAGTCTCTTTTCAGTCTTATCATTGTCAACTTATTCTCAGTTGTGCCGTAGTCCACAATGATATAGTTGGAAATTCATGACTACTTTTTTTTTTTAAAGTAGCAACACAGAATTTGGGGAATATTTTAAATCCACTCATCTCTGCCAGTTTCCAGTATAAGTATTTTGTATTTCTAAACATTTTTAAATTTTTCAAACATTGAAACTTTGTTGGGTTAGTTTTAAGTGGAAAGGAGGAAAATCATTCTAAACCCCCCAAACTGGCTTAAGTATTGATTCATGGAGAAAATATTTGTGCAAGCCATTTGCCAAGTTCCATAGGAATAATTGTGTCTTTTCTGATCTTCTTCATAGTCAAGATAATATGCTCTAGAAGAAGGTATTATTCTGCAGCTCATGGAGCTAGCACACGTTAATCTTGACTTAGAGTCTAGAAGTAACCATAATTCTTACAGAGAATGACCTGTAAGATCTATAATTGACAGAATGAGCTCATGTTTTCCAAATAAAGGAACCTTAAGTCTAATCAAATTCACTTTTTTCATCTGTCCCTTAGTCTATAACTACTGCAGGAATGCGAAATCATTTATCATCTCTTACCTAAACTACAAGTCTTTACTTGGTCTTGTAGTTGCAACACTCAATCTTCAAATACATTTAGCATATGATAGTTCTTATAGCTTCACTTAATTCAAATATCAGAACTATTGTGGCTTTATTTTATTCAAGTGTAGCTTGTATGAGAAAACTTTTTATACGCTGTCGACAAATAGACTGATTCTCATTAGAATTGAGGTTTTATTTTCTGTGTTATTACACATTTTTCTCCTTCTTACAAAACTTCTTCATTCCTTTCTTATCTCATTTGAAGGGATACTGACCTAACAGAGAGGGTCTTTATTTGTCTTCTTTAAAGAAAGAAACACAGATGTTTTTCTCCTCATCCATGATCCCCATATCTCTTTAGTTGTCTATATCCAGAAGATCATCTGAAACCCATTCACAAATGTGGAACTTTTTTTCTTCATCTTCCACATGTAGCTCACTAGAATCTTGCTGATTCTGCCAGAAAAATGTTTTGAATTTATTCATTTTTTTCTCATTTGTTGTATTTATCTTTGTCATCGTGAATATTCTTTTATCCTATTTCTGATAAATGCATCAATTCCTCAAAGAACTGTTACAGTTCTCTTTTTGTAATCATTTTGAAATTTGCCTTTAAACTTCATTGAAGATAAAATTTAAATGTATACACTGATGATGCAATATCAGCATATAGTATCCATTTCTACTCAATAGACCACCAGCTCCATGAAGACAGGAACAGCATCCATTGATTGACTGTGATTCCTCAGTAATTAGCTGAAAGCTTGGCATGGGGGTGCTCATTTACTGAGTGAATGAATGACAGATCACTTTTAATCACTGTTATTATCTTCCATGAGTCAAGATGCATTTGTTTATTGGACATGCGGGTACCAACCAGTTCCACTCAGTGAAAAGGAGATGGTTCAAATCCCTGGGCTCAGCCAACATACGTGTCCACAGACTTGAAGCATAAGGAAAGATAAGGTACAGAAGTGCACTGTACCTAATTAATGTTTCAAGTGGAAATAGATCTGGATGCATGCAGTTTAGGATGTGACCACCCACCATGTGACTAGTTTTGTACCACTTCATAAATTTAGAGCAGACTGAGTCCATCTGTTGATATTTTCCAGAACACTTCTGTTAGTAGCTTGCAGATTTGAAAGATGGGTTTCAAGTAATGTTCCTAGAGGCACCTTGCATTAATAATTGATTCTTCTTGATAATCTCATGATACTCATAATCTAAAATTTAGTACAGAGGATAAGCTTTGGGATTTTAGTATTGCACATGGATTATAGGAGATCCAGTGCTGCTTTTCTTTGGCAATTATGATTACGGACAAATAGCTTAATTCTTATTAAATTTGATGCATTTTTTACATTTATATGCATTTATATGAAAGGAAATAAATGTAACTAAGATTTCCTATTTATTTTAAAGTCTTCTAATTTTAAAATCCAATGAAAATAAAGGACAACATATAAACAAATACATGTCCAGAGGATTAAAGTATTATCTTGGCTCTTTAGAAGTCATATTTCAGTTTTAAAACTTACAAATCTCAAGTTAATATCCACAACATAGCAAAATGTATCTTTAAGTAAAATAAATTTTGATACTTTTCTTTCTTTATAGCTATCATTACTGAATTTGAAAAGAAAAATTGCAATTCACGTTGGCCCAAAATTAGCTATATATATAGCATTAAACACACACACACACACACACCCCTCTAAACTTTAAGTGTTCTAATATCTCTAGTTCCAGATGAAGAAATAGTGAAAAAGAAATGGACAGTTATTCCTGGGAAAGTCTGAGAAGATAAAATTTTGGTGAGCCATTAAGCATTTATAGGAATATACAAGTAGTGATGAGAAAAAATTATTTGAAACAAATTTAATAGGTAAAAAGAACTGTTAGGGTAGAAATTCATGTTGTTTTAGAGATGAGGGGTTTCCTGGTATGACTAGATTCTATGGATCATGACAAGAATAAGAAAAAAATAAGTCTTCCTAGGTATTCCCAATTAGTTTGAAATTTCCTCTTTGATTCTGTGGAAATTGGACATGGATTTTCATTGCATATATCAAAATACATGTAAAATTTTCATGTCTATATAAATATGTACATATTACATATGCATACGCACTAGTTGTGAAGTTTATTTCATGACTATTTGATAGTAAGAAAATATCTGATACTGATATTTTAAGCATATATCTTAATTAAAGTGCCTGGAACAAGTTGGGATAACATGTAGAATATTTTACCAGATATGCCCCATTAAGAAGTTCAGAGTTTTGCTTTCTTTGCTTTAAAATGTAAGAGATTCTTGACAATAATCAGAACTTTTAGTTGCTCTTTAGTGATGAAAACATCTGGGAAGCCTAAATCTGCAGCTCACGGGCAGCATCACTGAGCTGCGTGGCGGCTGCCATGGTGCATATCTGCAGATGGCCACAACTGCCCCCCCTTGCTCTACACCCAGCCTATTTCACCCGTTTGTGCTACACACTTTCCTGCTGCAGGCTTTCCCCCATCTGCTTCAGAACAAGGGCCCAACAGTATGTAGCACATTATCAGGTACGTGTTTTCAAAATATGTTTTGGCAGCTGGATGAACTATACAGTGCAGAAGTAGGTCAGCTTGTAGAACATTATGGAGTGTTTGGCAGTTCTGAAAATAGCTTTATGGGCTTGTTAAAAGACATGAATGTGTGTTTTTTTCAATAATGTTCTTGGAAGCATGAAATCATTTTATTATTAAAAATAAATAAATTTGTCCCAAAGAGAGGGCAAGCTTCTTATGTCATTACAATATAGTTTGAAAAGGATCAAGACAATATTTCGATTTGCCCTTGAAAAACACAGCCTAACTGTAAAATAGAGATGTCTGATTTGCTAAAAAGTTGGCTCAGCTTCTGAAGTGATAAAGATCATTGTATAGAAAGTGGAAGCTTTGGAATATACCAACATGTATTTACAAAGCAAGCGAGTGTTTAGAACGCATTACAGATGATCCCAGAATGTGCAGGGTACATGACAGTGCCTGCTTCATAGATTTGAGATATTTTTGGCAGACTATCTACAGAAATTGCACGGTACAAGCTGAGTAGCAAAGATGATTATTTACCACTCCCTTTTTCAGAGGTATTTTTATCATGTCTTAGCAGAAGATATTTATACATCTAATCTCTTCTCCAAGATGTTAGAGCTTTGCGAACAAGTGAGGTTGTCTTTTTTTCTTTTTTCCTTAACAACCACCTCTGTTTGAAATGAGGTGTGTTTGCAGTGCCAAAATTAAACATTCAGTTTCGTCAAGTACTATAATCTGTGGTACAGAATAGGTAGGTGGGAAAATGCAAAAATCTCAGCTTTTCCTTATTATGTTATTAAAATGTTGACAAACATTTGGAAGAAGTGAGAGATGGCAGGAGCAGGTTAGAAACTGGTAGCTGCAGAAAGACCAAGAATATGGTCAGCTTCTGTCTCCTGACATTTGTGCTCATGTATAGACGAGAGTTACATCTCTTTTCATTTTTGAACATTTCCTGAATAATTCAAATGGAAAGCCTGATGAGAACATACCTGCTTTTATAACATTTATTAAAAAAACAGCATCTTTGCACTTCTGCTGAATAAAATGACAGGATTGGCTCCAGGTTCCTGTTCACAGTAAGAGCCTCCAGGTTCGTCTGAAAGGACTCTCCACTGAGGTTATTTTTACCTGGCATGGCTGTGCTGTTACTGATGCTGCTGCTAGCAATGGCAGAGATAATTTCTTCTGTGAGTGTCTCGGGGAGAGTGAAAGCTGGGTCAAGGTGGAGAGGTGAAAAGAATCGTGAGTAACCAGGATTTTTACTCTTGGTGCATTTCTTTCTTTCTTTCTTTCTTTCTTTCTTTCTTTCTTTCTTTCTTTCTTTCTTTCTTTCTTTATTATTTAGGAATGCATTGGTTATATTCAGCTTTGCATTTCTCAGCATTTCCTGAAGCTTGTATTAGGATGTAAAAATAATTTTACACATTAAATATGCATTCGGAATAAATGGGTCCACTTCAGCAAATGCCACACATCTGCAATATTGTTCTGGATTTCACCGCAAGAGTTCTGTTTGGTTTTTCCAGTTAACTCTTAAAGTTCCTGGGACTTGAGAAGACTTTTGGCAGAAAGGTCCTAAGATCATATATACAATTTAACATTATCTTTTCTACCTAAACTTAAACTTTGTTACAGCTACTGTGGATATTGAAATCCTCATACCTAACCACTTTGGTTTTAGAGTATCAAGAAGTAAAATATAGAATTATCAGTTATAGGAACTATGAATTGAGTAATTTAATAGTTGATACTTTATAATTATAGGCTGATAAATACCCTATTCTTCAGAATTATTAATTTATTTTTCTCTCTCTATGGAAATACACTGTTCACCATTTGACTGTGAAATGTGTTTGTGTATTTAAGAAGTATAGCATTTAAATCAATTGAATCTTTAAGACTGAGTCTGTTTTTAGTGTTACAGGAAAACAGAATGGACTAGACATTTGTCTGCTTCTGAACCAACGGGTCCAAATAGCCACTGTCCTTTCTTCTGTTTTTATCACCCAATAGGACATCGTAGGTTATAGGGTGTGTGTGTGTGTGTGTGTGTGTGTGTGTGTGTGTAAGAGAGAGAGAGAGAGAGAGAGAGAGGCTTAGAGAAGATATGTTTGTCTTCTCCAAATTTAGAAGTAGAACTTTAGAGGTTTCCTTCTGAGTATCTATCTTTAAAAAATAAAATGATAGAGAATAGGTATAAAAAGAGAACCTGGCTTTGGTTTAGAGGAAGGGAAAGCCTCTTTGAAATGTTGCTTAATATTCAGAAGAAGCATGCCAATAAAATTATTTGACTGATACTTCTTCCAGGAAACTCATAGCAAACTAGAATCTATTAAGTTTATGACTTGTATTTGCAATCATGCTTTGGTCATCTTGTGTTGTGTGTTGCTGACATGAAAGGTGGAAAGCTCAGATGGATAAATCAGTGGGACTGCCAGCAGTGTAAGCTAGAACCATTGCAAACTTCACTTTCTCCTCTGGATTTCTCAGTACCAAATTATTACTGACCTTTCATCTCTCTTTATTTTTTTTCCTTTAATATGCCTTACTTTTTTCTCCTCATCATTCAGAAAAGACATATTATGTTCTACTACTTAAGGTACCCAGCAATAATAAATGATTGCTCTTATTGATCATGTTTCTCTAGATATTCAGTTTATTTCAGTGTTTGCACTGTGAAGTTCAAACCTTTTATCCCTACTCAAAAATAGAAACTTATTCCTCTCCAAAACCTAAGATTTGGCCAGAGACTTAGCTCAGTGGCACAAGTACCTGCGTGGCAAGCATGAGGTCATGAGTTCGAACCCTGGTAGTCAAAAAAAAAAAAATCTAACGTTCATCAGAATAATGCCAAACCTTAAACTTAAATCTAACAAATGTAAGCTTGAATAATTATTATAATTTTATTTGTCTAGTCATAGTGTTTATAAATTTTATATCAATCATATGACTAGAAATCTATTATATGTAACTGATATAATAGTATCAGTTGTTTCAGTAGTAATTTCATATTAACAAGGGCCATTACCACTTACAGAGAAGAAAACTGACTCATCAGAATATTAAATGACTCACTCAGAAGCATTCACCAATTAACTGTGTATAGACACAGCTCTATCACAAAATATTTAGACTTTAATTCAGTGTTCTTTCTGTACACAAAGTTTCCCCCAAAGAACAATGCAACTGTGGGAAACTCATGCCTTTGTTCCTCACTCCATCTTGGAAATAAGCTCAAATTAATCAGTTTCAGGTGTTTAAAATGTCACTTAGAGGAAGGAACTCCTAAAGTAATGTTTCATTTAAACATAAATGAACATCTCTAGGAAGCTGCATGCAATGTATTTGGGAATTTCCAAAATTTATCAAAAGCATTTTTAAGGAAATGATGCTTAGGGGAAAAAAATTAAGGTTGAGGTAGTACAGGAAAAATAAGAAGGTGTGATTAGCTAGTTTTTCTTAATGTAAAAATAAATTTCTGTGATTTTAAATTGTTTGATACCCCAAAAGGTAACTGAATTGTAAAATATCCTCTATTAGGCCAACTTTGGTGGTCTCCAATGTCCAAAAACAACACAGTAAGAAATAATACAGAAACATATGCCCATCCAAATAACCCACTCAGAAACAGCAAAGAGTAATCAAAAACTCTCATGTGAAATTTTCATTTTAGGGGAAGAGAGCTGGGGCATTTTACTGATAATGTCCCCAAAAGTTCTCTGGAAACAGCATAGTTTACTCAACAATAAGCAAGTTGTGATAGAAAGTTTAAATTCAACTTAGCACATATTTTGAGGGGAAATTTATAAAATACATTTTGATGAATATTCAATTTCCTAACAATTTGATAGTTGTATACTAGGTTTTAACATGACAGTTACAAATGTCAAGGTAAAAAAATCTTAATAAGAAAAGTTGTATCTATTTATGATTTTGATTGTTTCTTGAAATTTTGAACTCAAAGAGAAGATTTCTTTATTCACACCATCAAGTAAGTTCCTTGCATGTCATAGAAACTTATGGAAAATTTGCTTGAATAACTGAACTAGTCCAAAATACTAGCTACATGAGAAAATATGAATTAGCATATTATTTAAGTAAACTTTCTTGGACTGTGTAAATTATAGAAAATTATCTTACCACAGAAAGATCAAAGTATTAGTCATAGCAAAAAAGAAAGTATACAAAAGAAAAATATAGAACGAAGACAATAAATATGGTGTAGCCTACAAAGTTTAATTTTTTAAATATTAAAAGTGATGTTTAAAAATAATGGCATGAGAAAAATGTTCAAAATGCAACATTTGGTTGAGAAATATAAACTATTTTGATTTATATGCATTAGGGTTCAAAATCTAGGAAATCATAAAGTTATTCTCAAATAACCTAAGATAGATTATTTGAATAGTCTAATTCTTTTATAGCACTCTTCAAACCCAAACTTTATACTATATCTCTATATGTTTATTTTTCCACCAATGAACTATAAACTCCATGAAGCCTTATCGCTATTTTTTTATCTCTCATCACCAATAAAATACATACTAGATAATAGTTATTCAATTAATATTTATTGATTGAATAATATAGAAAGAGAAATTCAGTTAAGAGAGATATACCAAATTCAGATGGGTTTTTACTCTGTATGGGTATTATGTATAACCTCTAGCACTTAGTTTTTAAGTACTTTATGAGGTTTCTCCAATTTTTAAAAGGCAAAAACATTTTTCTTTAAAGTATCTATCTCATCTAGTGAATGAGATAGAACCATAGAATGGCATATACATTGATCAGAATCTTTAGGTTAAAATACCAATAACTTTGTAAAAAAATAAAAAAGGAAAAAAAAGGATCAAAAATATCTAATTGCAGAACTCCAACCATAAAATGTCAAGCAAAATAAAATATATTTAAAAGAGACAAATGAAACCATTTTATATTTTCATTTTGGTTTATAAAAATATGTGTATCTGTATCTTAATCTTCAGAGTGAATAATAATAAATCAAATGTAATAAATACCTTATTACTTCACAAAATATTTATGAATGAGGAAATATGAAATATCAATATACATTAATATTTCTACTACTATTCCAGTGGCAGAGTCTACTAGGGAAAATACTCAGACCAACTAAAATATCAAATAGATAATAGATCTAATCTAGGATGGATGAGAAAATTACTATGTGAGTGAAATGAAGTATTCAATAATGACTTGAGGGAATTTCCCTAAGGAGATATATCTATTCAGATTCATTGGCCACAAAGAAACACAGTAAATAATAAATTTGTACCCTTTGTTCTTTTCCCCAAGTTTGTATAAGCATAATATCATGAGATTATTGGGAAACAAGGTTTCTTAAAATAGTATTTTCTTGAAAGTAAGACCTTAAACTTTATATCTATTATCCATTTATTTAGAAGTGCTACATGAAGTATGTAAGCATCTGAATAGACTTTTCCATTCAGATTACAGGAAATGTGTTGGTAATTGCATGCTTCTACCTTCTTATCAAATTTACAGATGAAATTGTGAAACTATATGCTAAAGAAAAGGCATTATGTGTAAAAAAATAAAACTCTTTATAAAACTAATTTACTCTGGAATTTCCCAGATCCTTTGTGTAAATATTCCAAATATGAACTTCATTTTTGCCTGTAAATTTGCACTTTTTGGCCCTTAATTTTGCAAACATCTTTCTAAAATCAGCCGGCATTGGTTGAAAGACATTGTTTGAACTGTCCTGTTTATATGTAGGCCAGCTACAACTAGAGACCACTGAACACACACTTCCTTTAATATTGCCAAAACATCTATGCTTGGAGCATAGCATCGCTCTATAAATACGCCCCTGTGCATTTCTCATTTGCTATTTTCTTTCCAGCATTTCATCACACTATCTGGAATGAACTCTCTATAGTTCCCTTTAACCACCTGCTGCTTTTCTTCTGTCACTGGCTACAGGTCAAGTGTTACTTGCAGAAACTTTTGAAATACTAGAATTATTCCAGGGGAGACCTCCACAGAGGCCCTGAGGTCATTTATAATAAATTTGCAAAGCTTTAGAAAACTTAATTGCCATTGTTTTCCTTTGATCTCATGTGTCATCTCTGCTGTTTTAATAATAATATCCTAATTTACATAATTTCCAAAAAGTGGAATACTACAAAACAGTTTTACCTTCAGGACACCAGTTTTGAAAATCCACAAGCCATTATGAATTTTTTAAAAAAGAAAAGGAATCTCTATCACTCTTCATGCTTTCTCTCTTCCTGTCTTTGCAACTAAACTTTGTGAAGTTTTAAAAATACCTCTTATGAAGACACAATATTTTCATGTACAATGAGCAGTTACAAAATAAATGGCTTTGCTATTGTTGGCTCCTTTTTCATCCAAAAAGAATATATGGTTTCAAAAGAATCAGATAATGAGCCTGATATAAAATATCAACAGATTTATGGTGAAGTAAATTAAAAGTAGTGAGTTACTTTCAGGTAAAGATTAAAATTCAAGATACTTCGAATGTAGCCTGATGCCTAGAGGGCAATATAAACACCTGAGAAACAGTAGAAACTGATAGGATTTGCCATGGAGCAGCCATAGAGTTGCTGGGCCCAATCATAGAGAGCATCCTGTCCATCTTTGAAGATAAAAAAGAACATGGTATTTTAACCCTCAACCACTCACCTTGCAGAGTGTATCTTCCATTCTGTGATCAGCTGACCTATAAGTTGTGGTAGAAGAGCAGTTTGTCTGCATTGCATAAGTAAAAGTCATAAAGCCAGAGATGATTAATTTATATAATTCTACTTTTAAAATATGCAACATATCAACAGTGAAATTCAGGAAACTCCAGTATATTTCCTTTTTCATTCTTTTCTCCTCCTCCCCTCCATTCAGGGGATTAAACCTAGGGCCTTCACACCAAGTGACAGTGTAAGATATTTGTGTGTTTGTTTGTTCATGATAAAGTCTTGCTTAAGTCACTGAATTGCCAAGTCTAGGCTCAAACTTAAGATGTTCCTTCCTCAGCATCTCAGAATGATGGGATGCAGGTGTGTGCCTTTTTCAGGGGAAAAAATGTGATATTTCATGCTCAAATAATTTGTGATCAGATTTTTTTGAAAAAATAATATCAATAATTCCTTGGAAGTTATAAAATTGAAATAAACTGTAATTTCAATGGACAATGAATTTGATTCATGATGAGGAATATTAGAATAAACTACTGTTTCTAAATACAAGACAGTTTCAGAAAGTCATTTTAACGGTTATAGCAAGGAAATACTAAAATAAAATAAAGTGTGATTGTATCTATTCTATTTCTATAAATTAAGACATATTTCAGCTGAAAACTTTGAATATTTAAAGAGCAGTGATTATTCTCATTTCATTAAATGGGCATCATCAGTGTGTGCTGTACAGAGCACAGTTACCATTTCAGCAACCTTGATCTTTCATGCAATGTTATCCTATTCTCATGTGCTTTCTCTTTTGGTTAACACTAAATTCTTTAATAAAAGTATTTTCAACTGATGAAGCATCTGCAGAAGATGAGTTCCCTTCAGTAACTGACAGCATATCATTTTATTTTTTTGCCAATAAATAAAAAACAGGTGATACGTAGGACTTTGCCGTTAGTTAACTTCAATTCCAGTTTCAAATAGGAGCTTTCCTATTTCGTGTTTTCTTTTGCGTTGGGTACCTCATATTCCATTTGTGGTGGATATAGTTGTGATAATGTATACACACATTCATAGAAAGGATACAAGTTATAGAAGATGACTTCACAGGCAACAATGCCTCAAAGGTCAGTAATTTCAAGCTGCAGCAGATGAGGTGAATTCCTTGATCACATGCATTCCAGTGTTACTTCGTTGCTTCAAGTTTGCTTAGATTCAAATCTGGAACCAGGAGAAAGTGTTCAGCTGTTGCAGAGATGCTTAAAAGAACAGCTGAACTCAGCTGTTATACATATGAATAGAAAAACGATTTCCCAGGTAATCCATTCTCAAATCTCTCACGCTGAAAGGTTAAGGCTTTGCAGAAGCATGATTTTGAACAAGGAAAACAATAACAACTTTGATTACATTTTGAAAAAATGATAGAAATTATATGTGTGCAGGTATTATGAAGAACTGCGTAGTCTAGCAGAACAAACATAAGTATCTATAACTTTAACTTTAGCAACCCCAGAATGTTTTCAGGTTTTGCTACAGATAAATTATCCCAAATTATTCCATAATGATGTTTTAGTTATAGGCTTCATAAGGGTTTCAAGTATGACTTTTGAGTCAAATTATTAATAAATTTGAAAGAAACTGAAAAGGAACTTATATAGTTAATTTTACTTTCATGTTTTATTTTATTTGCTTATGGTATAGATATGATCCAGTAAAGTTGACAGCATAGTTTATTCATGTCAATTGAATATGATTTGCAAATTAATTTTAACCAAAAATTACAGATTAGAGTTAAAAATATTTTTTCAAAAAGAAGAATGATATATCTAAAAAGGTAACTGTTTGTGTAGAACTTGTTATTTTGAAAGAGACAGATTCACACCTTATGGTCCTTTGGTCCTTCCTAGGAGCCACTTAGTGTCATTTAAATCTTGTTCCTAGGTTACAAAAGCATTAAGATATTTGCTAGAACTTAGTTCTGGACAGTGTGATGAAGGAAAGTGTGCCTATAGAAACATGGTGATGAATGTATAATTGCTGTAATTTAGCCAAAATTCATGCCATTTAGCCATAACTTTTTGCTTCAAATCTGTTTAACAACCTCACCATTAAGATTTTTCACACTTCATTATATGACTGATTGGTGTTTTTTAATTAATATAAAGTAATTCAAAGTAAGACCTAATGTTTCTTTTTTTAAAATTTTATTTAAAGAGGAAAAAAGCAAGATAAAAAGGGGTAGAAACAATACAGAATTTCAGAAAAAAAATAAAAAGTAAGAAGTCACTAGTTGATAAATTATATATTGTCTTCTTAGACATAGTTACTCAAGTTACAAAATTAAAGCATGTAGAGTGGACGTTCAAACAGTGAGGCTGCAAAGAAGTTCAGTGATCCAATAACAAGTTAGTAGCATGGTTATCAATCCTACACACTTAAACATAAATGCAGTTATATCCTTTAGAGCACTTTCTGTTCCTCCTTTTACTTTTAAACAAAATTTTTTTTATTTGGTTGTTTTGTTTTGTTTTGTTTTGGTACCAGGGATTGAACTCACAATCTTTCACTTGCAAGGCAGGTGCTTAAGCCACTGAGCTAAATCCCCAGCCCTTTTTTTTTTTTTTT